>ML878986.1:10200-27270 GCA_009831015.1 Picea engelmannii
GGAAGGCTACTATGCAGAAGGTATTGCATGCACAATTATGGTGGCCAATAGTTCACAAGGATGCATAGGAGTATTTTCATAATTGTGATTTTTGTCAGAGGTTTGGAAAGCCATCCAAGAGGGATGAGATGCCATTAAGAACTTGAGTAACTTTTAAAGTGTTTGAAAAGTGGGAAGTAGATTTTGTAGCACCAAATAATCCACCAGTGAGAATATCAAGAGAAAGGTATATCATTACAACGACATGATATTTGACCAGATGGGATGAAGAAGCACTAGTAAAATATTGCAGTGAAGTGACTACAATGCACTTCTTATTTGAAGAATTAGTCACAATATTTGGATGCCCTAGAGTTCTAATGATTGATTAGGGGACTCATTTTATCAACAATACTATACAGGAAATGACTGAATAATTTGAGATACATCATCAGAAGAGAACTCCTTACCATCCTCAAGCTAATGGGATAGTGCAAGCATTTAACAAGATATTGGAGAATTCCTTAACCAATATTTGAAATGTGAATGGGGATGATTGGGATTTGAATATACCTTCATTGTTATGGGCCTATAGAACTACATGAAAGAAGCTTACAGGGAAAACACCGTTCAGATTGGTGTATGGATAGGAAGTCGTAGTTCCTTTGGAGTATTTGATACCTAGTCTGCACATTGGAACAAATAAAAGCATGCCAGAAATAGGTGGAGCTCAAGAAATATTGGATCAACTCATGGAATTAGAAGAAGAAAGGATTGTAGATGGTTTCCATCAAGAAGTATAGAAAGAAAAGGACAAGTCTTGGTGTGATAGACACATTAATAAGAAGAACTTCAAGGAAGGATATTTGGTTCTCCTTTATGAAAGTAAATACTTGCAACACCCAGAGAATTTTAGGATGCATTGTCTAAGGCCATATGAGATCAAGTCTGTCATAGATGGAGGTGTTGTGCAGCTACAGGATTTAGCAGGAAAGGAGATGCGAGGATTGGTGAATGGTGGTTGACTGAAACTATATAGGGACAATCAACCTACTAACCATAAGTAAATGTTACATAGAGAATTAGAGTTGTACATAATGTGTATAGTAGGATTTTAAAGGAGAAAAAGAAAAGAAAAAGTGAGTAAAAGAAGAAAAAGAAAAGAAAAAGGTACAAAAAAGAACAAAAAGAAAAGAAAAAGGTACAAAAAAGAAGAAAAAGAAAAAAATATGGACAAGGACAAAAATAAATTACTAGATGGATAAGTGGTAGACAAATAGTTGGAGGATACAACACGCAACAGAAACTAGTAAGTGGTATGATAGAACTTGATGACAATGCATGATGGAGAAAGGTGAAAAGACATAAAGCTCGGTGCAACAAGACACAGAGTGGATGGAAAAAGAAAGACGATTACCAGAAAAGTGAATTGTGACAAATAATTTATGACAGGAGGTATAAAAGCATGAAACTTACACAACATGACCCATTGTGACTTAGAGTAGACAAGAGATAAGGAGAAAAAACAAAAAACGAACATGTATTTATGAAGGTTTCAACAAAGCTTCAGAGTAGTAGTTTCATTATTTTTCCCAATGGCAACGCTGAAGGTTGGAACTCCCTGTCGATTCACGAGAAATACATGAAGTATTGTGAAGATCAAAGAGAAAGAATACATAGATGTAGAAAACCATATCCAACCAGAAGTATTCATAGATGTGGACGTGATTCCATCACTTGAATTAGTGAATCCAACAATGGTCGAAGAGCAAGAACCAACAACAGAAGCAATGGATGTGGATCCAAGGGTTAGAGAAAAAAACCCCATTGAAGTACAAAACCATATGCAGTAGTTGGGCTTGGGAGTGTCACAGCTTACGGATGGAGAATATGAAGAAATAAATGAATCAAATGAGCCTAGGGCACAAGCTGAAGTAGAGAAACAACTAGTCACAAAGACAACAGCACAAGCAAAAGAATAGGTCCAGGTAGAATATTCCATAGGTAAACCAGAATCATACACAAAGGAAGAAGAAGAAAGGTATCAAGAGGCAGGTCCATCAACTATGAAAGAAAAAAAAGGGAAAACAACCAATAAAGAGGTCACCGTGCAAACAAGAAGAAATCACAATAACACTACTACACATACCATAAGGAGTGACAATCCTTCCCAATATTTTAAGATGTGTATAAAAACTGAGGTATGCATACCATGACATAGTAGACAAAGATAAATTCCTTGAATTCGAGCCACAGGTTTGTATGGAGAGCAAGGAAATAACTTCATCAGGTGTTCCAATTCTAGAACCAAAATAATGGATTGCAGGGTTGTACAATACAAGGATAATGAACCTATTGAAAATACCTCATTTTGTATGAGGCAATGATGTGAATAACTACATCAAAAAATTGTTGGTGCTAGTACATGGGGGTAGTTTGTTGATGGACAGGCCGATGTCAATCAATTTTGATCTAATTGCAGCAATTACATGTCTTCCAACTGAGGGAGAGAAGCTTGAGCAATATCTAGATGATAAAACTAAGGAGAATGCCCTGGCAGAAGAGATGAAGAATACATATGAAACAAAGAAAGGGTCCTAGGGAATTATAATCAATAGGATCAACGAACCCATGGAAATAATGGAAACTAAGTTGATGGCATGTCAATTGTTAAGGAAGTGTCGCAAGGAAGAAGCACCAACATGAGTGATAGAAATAGTCACGCAGTGTGCGAAGGGGACTTTACTTAGATGGAGTCCATACTTACTAAACCTATATTTGGATGATTGCAAAGATGCACAAGACTTAGGAACATAGTTTCATTATTCATGTATTATCATACTCATAACATTGGTTGGATGGAGACACACCAAATAAAATGTATTTTTTCAAAGGATAGGAAAGTGTCACACAACACAATATGCAACATTGTGGCACACCTCAACCACAAAATAAAGGAATGCTAACTCTGGTATATTTGTGATGTATTTTGATGAAATACAAGAAAATGTGGTTGACATGGAGGATACCACTAGAAGTAGTGGAGGAACATAAGAATATAGCAATTTTTTCAGGTATCTAGACACAATGTATGAATTCAGGCCTAAATGGACCCAAAGAAGAATTGGTTGTAGATGAGGTATTGCATCATTGGAGAGGAAGTCCAATGGTTCATGAAATATTGGCGAGATGACTGGAAGGTAATAGTAACCATAAAGAAGGGGCACAAAGGAAAGAAACCAGTAGAAGTTGTCATGCCCCATAAATCGAATAGTCTGGTAGCTAATACAAGGAAGGTTGTTGAGCATGCAAAGGATATAGGAGGGAGTGTGATAGTGAGAAAAACTAGACAAAAGACTACTAAACATCCCTCAGTGGAGGGGAAGGATCATTTTGAAGTAAGAAATGAAGGAACATAGAAGAAGGATACTAATGGAGGAGCACAAAAGGATGCAAATGTTCCTACCCGGGAGGAACTAGGTGGTGGAGATATACCATACTTGGAGATACAAACAAATTTAGCGTAGACAAAAAATATGTTGATGAAGAGGATATTCCTATAGGAAATAGGCCATAGAAACAATATGAAATCACACAGTCGTTTCCCTGAGTTAACCCTGACAAAAGATGATGCAGAGATTGTTGCTAAGAAAGTAAAAGAACGTGAAAAGTGTGGGATGAAGTAGAAAAGAAGAGGGAAGAAATCAAAAAGGAAGTTGTCAGAAGTTAGGGAGACTTTCGAACAAATACAACTGAATATAGCACAGCAGAAGGAAAAGGTGCAAACCCAACAAACTATTCAACAAAAGATAGTGCCTGTGCAGGAGACGGTCTAGATTATAGTGTCTAGTAGTGAAATTTTTTCTATCACTCAAGACATGTTGTAGATAGATTCAGAGACGACACAGAAGGACGTGAAGAACATTTATCACTTGGACTTCGCACTGAAAATACCTCAAATAAGTCTCCAAACACTTGTTAACAACTTCAGTTTGATCATCAATCTGGGGATGATAGGAAGTGTTGAGATACAATTGGGTGCCCTATAGCCTGAATATTTCTTGCCAAAAATTGCTGGTGAAAGTGGGGTCTTGATCAGAAACAATAGAATGAGGCATGCCATGAATATTGAAGATATCATCCATGAAACTTTGAGCTATGGTGGATGCAGTAAATGGCTGTTGAAGAGAACATAAATGATCATACTTGGAAAGATGATCAACTACCACCATGATGACTGACTTATTTCCTGATTTAGGTAATACCACAATGAAATCTATAGATATGTCCCTCCAAATAGAAGGTGGAATTATAAGCGGTTGGAGTGTGTCAGGGGCTTTGATGGTTTCTCCCTTGTTATGTTGACAAACATCACATTCTTCCAAAAAAGTGTGAACGTCCTTTTTCATACCATCCCAAAAAAAAGAACGTTTGACCCTATCATAGGCTTTGGTAAACCCTGAGTGCTCAACTGTGGGAGTAGCATGAAACTCAAAAGGCATCATGGATTTATGTTGTGACTGTTTACTTAAAGACAAGTGACCTTTGTAGTGAAGCTCATCATTTTTCCAATATTAACTTGGGGAAACTAGAGAATTGGGTTCCAATTGTTGGATTAGATGTGAAATTTTAGGGTCTTGTAGCCATTCCTGGTGAACAACTTGGAGCCAATCTGGTACAATGAAGGATAGGGAGAACATGGACCCTTCATATTCATATTTTCAAGAAATAGCGTCAACAACCACATTTTATTTACCTTTCTTGTAAATGATCTCATAATCATATACAAAGAGTTTAGTTACCCATTTTTGTTGCTCTAGAGGGGAAGGTCGTTTCTCCATAAAATACTTGAGGCTTTGATGATATGTCTTAATTTGGAAGTGTTTCCCCAAGAGATAAGGGTGCAAAATATCCACTACATGAAGAATAACCAACATTTCCTTTTCATAGATTGATTGGCCCAAATGGAATTCTAAAATTTGTTTGCTGGTAAAGGCCAAAGGTCTTCCCTCTTGCATAAGTACTGCTCCATTTCCTCTCCTGAAGGCATCACATTCCAGGAAAAAAATTAATTGTGAAATCAGGAAGGGCCAAGACCGAAGTAGTGCACATAGATGCCTTCAATTTTTGAAAGGCCAGATCAGTTATTGGAGTCCAAGTGAAAGAATTATTTGTAAGTAGAGCAGTGAGAGGTATCACAATCTTTCCATAATTCTAAACAAACTTGAGATAATAGCCTATTAAACCCAGAAAACCACACAAGATTTTGATAGTCTTGGGGCAAGGCCAATCCCACATTGCTTCAATTTTCTTAGGATCTACCCGGACACCAGCATTTCCAAAAATATAACCCAAGTACTCAAATTTCGAGGTGCCAAAGGAACATTTAGAGTGTTTGAGTTAAATTTGATGCTAAGAGAGTAGATGAAGAAATTGATGCACATGGGAAAGATGGGATTTCCAAGTTTTACTCTAGATGATAATATCATCAAAGAAAGATAAGACAAAATGACGACGAAAAAGATGGAAGACATGATTCATGAGGCTTTGGAAGGTGGAGGGGACATTACATAGGCCAAAGGGCATGACCAAGAACTCATAGTGACTGTCATGAGTTCGAAAGGAACTCTTGGGGATGTCAGCATCTTGCATACGTATCTGGTGGTAGCCAGAACGCAGATCAAGTATAGTGAAATACTGAACACCACTCAACTCATCCAAGAGATAATCAATGAGAAGAATGGGAAACATTTCCTTGATGGTGAGTTGATTTAGGGAAGGAAATTTGGGACACATGCACCAAGTAGCTTCTTTTTTAAGTACCGTGACCATAAGAGAAGAATAAGGGCTGGTACTAGGGTGCATAACACAAGCTTGTAGCAATTTTCGCACTATTTTCTCAATTGCATTCTTTTGGGAAAAGGGATGATGATAAGGGAGAATATTGGGAGGAATATTTCCAAGAACAAGGGGTATGGAATGATCATGAACACCATGATAAGGAGGAAGTCCCTGAGGAGTGGAAAAAAAACCTTTGTGCTTGGAGAGAATAGCTTGGAGGTCAAGATGCATAGAGGGTGTCTCAACCACATGAATAGAATGGAGTTGAGAAATAATACTGGAGTGGCCTTTCTTGAGGATATTTTCCATGCAATGGGAATTGATGATCTTAGGAGAACAAACTATGAGACCTTGGAAGTGATACATTTTTCCCTCCTATTGGAATTTCATGGTTAATTCCTTAAAATCCATAAGAATGGGATCCAACATGCATAACCATTCAACACCTAGCACAATGTCACAACCACCCATTTCAATGGAAAACATATGATATTTCAGGTGATAATGTCCAATTTGAAGACACACGTTTTCACAATGCCCACCACATTTCATGGACCTACCATTGGTTATAATGATTTGAAAATTATTGACAACATAAATATAGCAATTGGTTTCCTGGGCAATGCGATGATGAATAAAATTGTGGGTGCTACCATTGTCAACAAGGATGATGACCTTTCTATTCTTAATATAGCCAATGAGATTTAGGATTTGTGGAGTATAGAAGCCAGTGAGGGCATTCAAGGAAATGAGTGGTTCAACTTCAGGTCGTTCAACAGGCTCATGGGTAGCATCGGGAAGGGATGCCTCTTCAACAAGTGGAAATGTCACATATTCGTCGAGAACATCTTCGGAAATTGCCATGAAAAGTTTTTTTTCCTCACACTTGTGCCCCAAAAAATATTTTTCATCACAATTATAGAAAATAACCTTCAATTGGTGTTCATCCATTTCATCCCTAGTTAATTTCTGGACCTTGAGGGGAGTGACAAGGGGGTTAGGATTAGTGGGTCGAGGGCGAGGAAAAAAAGATGTTTTTTTGTTCTGGAAAAAAAAACTTGTTGGGCCTCTTTAGCACATTTCGTAGCTTCCAACCATGTCTGAGGGTGGGCCATGAAAACCTAGGATCGTATTTAATCCTTTAGGCCACTGATAAAGCATTGATGGAAGAAAGCATCTGACATACCCTCGATTCGAAAGGAAAAATGATCAAAAGAATTTATTAAGTCTTCCACTGTGCCTGACTGTTTCAACTTGGTCAAACGATTGAGATACTGGGTATCAGTATCAAAGAAGCCATAGAGCTCTACAACAAACTAGGTCTAGGAAATATACCCCTAACGTGAATTTTTACAACATTGCCACCATTACCATCGTTCAACATCTAGATAGAGGAAAACATAGAGAAGTTTTTCCAACTCATCAGTAATACCATGCATGGAAAATTAATGCTCCATTTGTGTGACCCAACCCATAGGATCGGAGCCATCAAATTTATTGACCTCGATGCGAGGAAGATGGGGGTCACGCTGAAAGGTGTTTGATTGAAAATGAAGAGAATGAGAGGAATCACCAACATCGGGTTGGTCCGAAGAGGAAGGACCCGAAGGGTGGATCAACAATTGGTTTACAGTATACTATAAGGTGTTAAAGTGATTCATGAAGTTAGTTTCCATGTTGTCAAATTTTTTCTCGACTTGGAGCTCTAATTTTGCAAGGAGGGAATTGGTAGAGGCAATCTCATATGTCATGTGATTGATGAAAGATTCCATGTCTTGGTTGCGAGTGTTGGCCACTTGGAGAGGGGAAGTGAGGGTAAGGAAAATTGGGTGGGTGGGACCACAAAAAATGACTTATAATTGATAGTTACCACGACGATCAAGGCGAGAAGGGGAATATAATGGAATAGGTGGAAAATTAGGGAAGCTGAGAAGGGTTCAGGTCCACTAAAAAAAAAATATTTAAAATGAAAGGTATGACTTTGATAAGGGAGAAAAGGGGAATCCAATAGGATAGGTCCCAAATAAGTGTGTCGGCCTAAATGTTGGCCCTTGGCCATGTTTTGAGGAAACATTGGTCATGTTTGACCACTTTTGGGACTTTGACAGGCTGGTCGAAGATGGAGCACCCAGGCGGAGCTGAGATTGCGAGATATCGCTTTTTTTGTGGGGTTGTGGACCCATAAAAAGGGATTTTAGGGTTTATGTAATGGGTTAATGGATGTCGGCCCATGGGTTTACCCATGATGGGATCTCTTTGTAAATGTATAAATAAGTAGTAGCTAAGCAATGTAGGTAGAATGTGGCTTAGTGCATAGCTAGTTAGCTATGTGCATGAAGGCCTTGAACCTCGCCAGAATAACATAACCACGTAGAATGGGACTTCACCATGACGAAGCTACATGACTATTGGAGTCACTCTAACCGTTAGAATAATGCCCCAGAACGGCTAGAAAACGTAGTTTTGAGAAAATGGACCATTGAGACCGCTCCATAACAGACTGATTCACATTGATGGATGCATTCCTGCCCATTGGAGGAATCCGTTACAATGCTTTCTTATTTAACCCGTCGGACTCTACGTCGGGACCAATTTTTTCCACCCATGATTATACGAGCTAATAGAGAATCGATTGTATATTGTGTTGTGATTTCTAGAGATCATCATCCATGTGATTACCTCTCTTGTCCGCTCACCTACCCGATCTATTTTGTTACAAGTGTGAATGTCGGGAGAACATAGCGTGTTAGAAATGTCTGTGGAAGAGATTCTCATGGAACTCATGGCTGAGAGAGTTATGTATGTAGGAATACAGGCATCATCGATAAGGGGATTGCAAGCATCCCCTTCGAATGGACGTCGTTCTATTCATACTACTAAGAAGCGAAGAAAACACTGCGACGATATGGCTAACACAAAGTAGATCTCGTTGGTCTTGTTGGAGTACATACCGCCTTTGGCTGGCACGGTTAACCACAATAGCATCCCATGTGACTTTGAGTATACGTTGATCACTGCGTACATCCTAAAGGGGATATGCATAGTCAGATCCCTGTTAGGATAGATCCTAGCTCTCAAGAGCAACGAATTTAACCTCGGAGACAGGAAAAACTACGCGATGCTCGCACCACATCGATATTTGATGAAGATGACTGGGAAGAAGCCTCAGATAGTATCCCAACTGTCGAGAAAGGATCTCGTGCAGTCCATGATCTTAAATGTAATAAATATCCCTCACTTTGGCTGACATCAGGAGGTTAACGCTTGCGTTAAACTCCCCTTTTCGTTCTATCACGGAGGACATCTATGGCTCGATAGGTGCATCACTATGGATTCAATGTTGATCCACCTCATCACAATACTGAGCATGCAGGGACCAGACCCTCAATAGTTCTACCCAGGGAATACTTCAGATCACTCCCTAGCACAATGCATAAAGGAAGGCTATGGTGATGTAGAAAAGGGAAAGAAAGGCTACCAGGTAGCCTCCATCTAGGATGGCGCAGTGCACCTAGCTTGTTATCTTATAGCTGGAAAGCTCGTCAGAAAGAACCATCCCATGCAACTCACAGGATTCATTGTAGACCTCACAAGAAAGTGTGGGGGGGGAATGAAAATGAATTGGATGAGTTACCTCGTTAACGAGCTACCTCGTCAATGAGCTTGAGAGGTATTATCACGAAGCGCGGGACTAGGGCTATGAATTCCATTTCAGTTCGTTACTGGTATTGATCGCTTTTTTCACTTGGAAGATGCTGGAAGGAGTGAAATTTCCAGAAGTTGATCCATCAAAGCCATTGGCCGTAAGGTTCTCCACCTCATGGTATACGAATGACATGTCAAAGCAATGGAAATTGACCACGGTGTTCCATGCCTACTACCAGTAGATGAAGCGTGCTATTGAGGCATTTCCACGAATGACACTGAACACATTGCACAAGTACATGCCTCTAGAAAAGTTGCATGCAGATCGACACTTTATCTACATCATTGCACATAGGGATGAGAGTAAGGACGAGTTGCAATCCTATTATTAGCTGACTGACAAATATATGGAGGATATCACCAAATAATGGTCAGCAGATTTCCTTGTACCGGTGGAATATGCAGAACTCTCTGACCCTAACATCATCGGAAGTCCCTTGGTCACCCGTGTCGAGCATGATGGACAGAATAGCACGAAGAAAAAGAAGAAAAGGGAGGAAGTGCAGAACATAGAAACTGATGAGGAGGACAACGCCTCGGAGGAATGTAGGCATGATTCATCTGAAGGAGGAGGAGGAGACGAAGTGAACCAAGAAGAAGAAGGGGAAGAAGGAGAAAAACAAGGAAAAGGCGAAGTTACACCACCGAAATATTCCCCTACCGAGGCTGAAACATCAAATAAAAGGAAGGTTTCTCCACAAAAACCCTCATCAAGAAAGAAGACCCATGCCAATAAACCCTAGTCGAAGAATGTGCTCACAGTGGACGATGGCGATCTCATCATCGCATCCATGGAGGATGCTTCAGAGGATATCTTGAAAGGACATGGAGAAAAGAAAGAGACGATGTATGAAAGAATCAAGAAGGAGTTGAAGGAGATACAATAAACCATCTATTTGAGCCACACAATACCTGTTGTTCCTTCTTCGTCGAAGATTGCAGAATTGGAGGATGAGCCCACCTAATTACAAAGGCTAGCAGATGCAATAGATGCTCGACTTTAGCAAGTAAAAGAAGAAAAGGAGCAGGCTATAGAAGCGTTGAAGAAATAAAAAGAGGATGTCTTAAAGAAACTTTGAGTTGCGCAGAAGGAGAAAGATGAAATTCGGGCGATGTATGAGGATGACAATGCGAAGATGCAAAAAGAAAAAGACCAGTTTCCAGCAGAGAAGACTGTGGTCAAAGAGGGAGTGACTAAATAACTTCTCTCTATGTTGGGCTTGGAACATGAGGAAGAAGAGTCAGCTAAGATTCAAGTGGGGAAGCTCGCACAGGCCATTCAGTAGCTTCAAGAAAGAGTAATGGAGCTGGAGATCAAAGCAGTGCCAAGAACTCTACAAGAAGTGAGCGATCAGAGGGAAGAAGCTACCAAGAACACAGTAGAAAGAATCAGGGCACTCACCTTAGAGTGTAAGAAGTTGAGTGACCGAAGTGCGCAGACTTGTGAATGCCTCGCAGGAGACTCAGAACTGAGGAAATTGGAAGCGCAACTACAGGAGGCGAAGCAACAGGCATCCACCATGCAAGAACAGATGAAGCTACTCATTGTAGTTGAGAAAATGAAGATATCGTAGGAGCAGTGTGCATTTCAATAGTAGATTACTACCATCCAGAGTGGAGTCATGGAAGTGACATAGAGACTACAACTGGTGCAGGACGAAGTCTGCATGATTTTTGAAGAGATTGAAGGACAAGGATCACAGCTAGACCAAGTGGTTGCGACAGTCAAACATCACCTAGAAGGGCCTATTACAGAGCAAGTGATTTAGGAGTTTGTCGAGCAGGAGGCTCTAGTGAAGAAGCAATTTGAGGCAACTCGAGCTAATATTGAGTCCTTTGAAGCAGCGTTTCCCATATCTGAGTGACATGGGGTGAGTGACAGATGATTTTTGGGGGCCTGTTGGTCCTTGACCAAGTTTTGAGGAAACATTTGTCACGTTTGAACACTTTTGGGACTTTGTCAGGTGGGTCGAAGATGGAGCACCCAAGCGGAGATGAGATCGAGTGATCTCGCTTGTTTTGCAGTCTTGTGGACCCAACAAAATGGATTTTAGGGTTTATGTAATGGGTTAAGGGATGTTGGCCCATGGGTTTACCCATGATGGGGTCTCTTTGTAAATGTATAAAAAAGTAGTAGCTAAGCAATGTAGGTAGAATGTGGCTTAGTGCATGACTAGTTGGCTATGTGCACAATATGTTGTAAGCGTTAATGTGGGCTCAATGGAAGAGATTGTAAGTGGCTTTGTGCGATCTGGCTGTGTGAAGTAAGGCTCTGTGCCTCAACCTGATTTTGGGAAGGAGGATATGGTGCACATTGCACAGATATCCCGTCCTCTATGGATTTGGGATCTGTGGCTTTGTGAACAGGAGAATATGAATGTAAGAAGACTAAATACTAATAAATAAGAAGAAGAAGTTGGTGGGCATAGCCCCACACTGGGTGAACCACGTATATCCTGTGTCTTGATGTGCTTTGTGAGATGTTGGTTATGTGTTTATTTTCTTAGTGTTGTTGTTATGATGTATGATGAATGGATTTGATGTTTTTGCTTAGTTCTTAATGGTATTAATATGAATAAATGCTAGATCTGAGATTATGCTATGTGCTAAACGATTGGTAGTGCTTGATCTTTATTGTTACTGCACTGATCTGTAATAAGGGTTTAATCTACGATGTGGATGAGATTCAAGAACTAATTCATATTTTTATCTAAGAGTTATGTTAAGTGTTGTAATCATAGATCTGTGTCCTAGCCTAGTTGTAGACACCTGAGTCCTACAACCCTCCCTGCCTCTACCTCGGGTGAGACTTCATCTTCTTCGCAGGTGTTGCCGAAAGGGTCGATAGTTAGGGTTTTTTTGGTGTGTTGTTGAAGCGTTGAACCATGGGTCTGCCCCTATGCCAACACTGAATAATACTACATTGATGAAATGCCCAAATGCTTAACAGGTAGAAATGTGTAGTAATTTTGCAACTAGAATGTAGAAGGAACAATTGCTTTGCAATAGATAATGTTTGTTTTGTTTTTGTTTCCTTCCCAAGGGTTATGGTATTCAGGGTTTCTACAAACAAGGTTTTTCCCTATGGTATAACTCTCTGATATATGTGTGGGTTCCAATAGTAGTACTTGTCCCAATATCTCGGGGACCCAACTAAAGAGGCTAGACCATTCCCTTAGTAGTACTACCCGAATACCTAGGTACAAGAGAGTATCTTCTCGAGTGTTTTTCTCGGTGTAACTATAGAAGTTAGGCCGCTAATCGATTTATCTACAGAGGGATTGAGGAGATCTAGGTTGATACATGTGTTTTTTGGTGCATTACCACTCGAAGGGGTACCGACAGGGGTTATAAGGGTTTCCAATAGATGTTCACTTGAGTACCTCTTGTATTTTGTGCATTTATTATTCCTGGACCATGGTTTTAAGCACATAACGATAGATCTCTGTATCTTTAAGACGCTGAAATACGTCTCTACCCTGAAAAAAAATTAACCCAAAATTTTCTTCCAAGGAATGTGCTCCGATACTACTTGTAAGGTACCAGATCTATTGTATTATTAGAATAGAGAAATAATGCAGATAATAACAATGAGATAGAAACAAAATACAAAAATATTGCAGAGATAACAGTGGAACAACAAATTATATGGAACTACAACACCATAATTATACCTTTATTGATAGGAAACGATACTCACTTGCCTATTTGAGGGGGCAACCTCCAGCAGAGAAGAGCTCTATTACAATAATTTTCCAAGACAAAACTTCTCATACTCTCTACTCTTTTTTATAGTAAATCTATCTATCCAAAAGAAAAATCTAGAGGAAGATCCTTATAGAAGCGAAAGATTGTATTAGGTCTTCTTATAATTGACTTATTCCTCCTTATTGATATTCCTTATTAATATTGAACTTTATTATATGGAAATATATTATTCTACCCACTTGAGGGGTTAGTTAGGTTAGGTCCCTAACAACAGGAGAGGATCCATCTCATGGACAAGATAGAAAAAGAGAATGAGGAGATAAGGAGGATGTTGTTTAAGTCAACAGAGAAGACAGTCAGCAATAGGTGGAAGCTGGTAAGAGGAGATTGAAGTGGAAATATAAATAGGGCTATACAACACAATATTTGGAAACTAGGAGGAGATCCTACAAAAAGAGTAGGAAAACAACAACAACATGGAAAAAGAGAAGGTGGACAACACCATAATGAAGTTTGGGATCTTGGAGGATCTCAACAATAACAACAGAGGATCCATGAGTAGGAGGTCATGTTTTTTATCAGCAGAATATTATGATGATGGATTATCAACAACGCCTTAGCAACCAACGCAACAACGCACTAGGAGGGAGCAGATCCCAAAGAGAGAGAAGCTCCAACCTTCTCATTTTGTTTTAAATTTGTAAATTTAATGTAATTAAAGTTTGAAAGGCCTGAGGAAGTGCCGAGCCATTGTATATGTGTAAGGCTGAGTGTAAGTCACCTTTAAATGATGACAATTAGATGAGTTTAGATCCAATTTGGACTATATTTCAATTAAATATTATTTAATGTAAGTAGGTGCAGGAGGATCGGCAAGCCCCTTTTTGTAAAAAGAGAAATGTATTGAGATATATGCATTAGAATAATGAATTAGCATAGAAGAGCATCATAGAAAATATAGAATCTCATGAGAAGAGCAAGAGAAGAGAGGAGAGGAGTGAAAGAACTGAGACTCTATTGCATTCCAGTCTTGTAAACATTGTTCAAAGCATTCAAATTTAACACAAAGGATTATTTCCCTACACATGAGTCTCTGGGTGTGTATTTTGTGAATGAACATGTGTTTAATGTTTGTTTTCAAAATGTTTACTATGCATGTATGTATAATTGATTCCTTTTCATGAATAGATAAAATTCTCTATCTGTGTGAGTTTGTGAGTGTTCTACGCTCTCAAGGCTAGTGCAATGAGTGCACATTAGAGTTGTGGAAAACTATAAAAATCCAATGCAAGGTGTGTGCAAGAACTCATTCAAGAGTTTAGGAAGAGTGTGTCAGGTGGGCACACCAAAATAGGTTACAAGCTCATAAGGGATAGTGCAAAGAGTGCATAGAGTGACCGCAATTAGTGTGACTATACTCGTAAGAGTGTAAAATCTCAAAGGTGAAATCAATGAAAGGAGTGCACAATGCCTATGCAAGGAGTGCAAAAGGTGAGAACTTTCTAAAGTTCAAGAGTGCATAGCAAGCACAATTAGTGTGCATGATAACTTGTTGTAAGTATCAAGCTCAAGAGGAAGAGGGTAGAGTTCTAGGAGGGTGTTGGTAACACACTTAGAGAGTGTTTGAAATCTCAATAGGAAGAGTAAGTGCCAAGAGGGCACAAGAAGTAATATGAAGGAATAGAGGGCCGAGACCCTATGAAGTTGAAGAACTTCAAGCTCAGGAGAAATAGTGCAAGGTGTGTTCCTAGAAGGTCTGAGTCCTTTGAATGGACAAATATCTTAGGAGAGGAAGTGCAAGAGGGTGCAGGGGAACTTATTATATGTTCCAAGTTTAGGAGAAAAGCACAAGGAGTGTGCCCAAGTTCAATCCATCTAAGCGAAAGAGATCAAAGAGGAGAAATCTCTTTCTTTGAAGAAGGATGAATGAGATCTATATGGGAGAAGGCAAAATATCTCACCATTGTTGGATCAAGGTAAGGAGTGCGAAATTTAAACCCTTGAAGTCCTTCAGACTTCGCTACTTCAGAGGTCTTCAAGCGTTTTTTGTGGATGTAAAACTTCCAAAGTCTCTAAGGGAATCTACATTGTATATCACTGGGGGGATTATGAGCCATTGGATAAGTCATGGATCATAGATCTGGGTCGTCAGATCAATCCCAGGAAGGAGGAGAAAGAACTATCAGAGAAGATCAGATCCCAACCGTCGGATTTGCGTGCAATTGAACGTGATCTGTAAGATATCACAGTTTGAAAGTTCATAAATCCTAAGGATCATGGGTAAAAAGTTCTTTAATGTGAAATTCCTGAAAGTCCCAAAGTCCGTAGTAAATACAGGTCGTACATTGGTGGGGACACATGGACCGTAGACCCCAGCCCTTTACCCATTCGGTGTTCAATGATTTGGTGGTGATAGACAATGAGATGTCCTTAAGCTTGTAGTTCTAAAGTAGATCACAACCATTGGTTGTTGGAGAAGTGTGGACCATTGATCTGGGATCCCTCCGGGAATTCGTTGCTTCGACGTTCAAGAGAATCGACATGTATTGATGTCAGAACTTTCTAATCCCGAAGCAATGTAGTTTCAGAGCCCTATATCTCTGGATAAGAACCATTTGGTTGAGCACTTGGTTCCAACCCGTGGTTATAAAATATTTTGGCCGAAGTTAAGGGGCCAGTGCCCGAAATTGGATTTTAAGTATAAAGGGGATTATCAAGGTATCCCATGGGGTTCGTATTTGTATGGACCTACACCTAAGAATATTTTAAAGGGGATTTTTTATATTGGAGGGGATCCAACATGCATCTGAGAGTTGATTCAACTCCTTAGAAGAACGATCCTAGACCGAGAGGTTACGCAAACCCCAAGGAGGGGTGGGGGTTGTCATCATTTCACTGTTGACGTGGCACTAGCTGATTGGATGCCACATGTCACCTTTATTTATGAATTTCGTATACCTAATGTTCCAACTATACCTTCACACTTTACACTAGCTAATTGGGCCACGTGTCATCTTTGTCTTCTGCCACAGGTCTCCCTCCTAGATCATGGCTTTGAACTTCATGGCTTCGGTATTTCGTGGCTTCGTGATATTTATTGTTTAGGGATCCTTGTAATCAGGGAGTGGTAAACGTCAGGTTGATTATTCCTCCCCTCGCATGATCAAACAGTCCAGGGGAATATTCATTATTTGAAGCTCATTCTTGATCAGACGGCTAGCAGGATTTTGGTGATTTCAGTAATCTAGGATATTATGGATCCTTTCTACATCCATTTATCACCAAAGCGCAAAATATATCTACCACCTTAGATCTTCCCTTTTCTTGAGATATGTCCTTTGTTTATTGTGGGACTTCCTGCTCTTCGTTTGATCTGACAGTCTATGGGAGTTCGTTACTTCGGGGCTTTCATGGATTCTTCCTTATCTCCAGTAATCATCGAAGTGGAAAAGTGTCCAAGTTATTTATCTGCTTCTTGATCCAACGATTGAGAGCTCACCCAAAGATCCTTTCTCATCCGATGGTTTCCATTTAATTTCTCCCATCCTCTAGTTCCACCTCAATATGATAGTCCTAGATTACCCGAAACTAATAATGAATGACTCTTGTAACCTGATCCTTTACAAAAGTATTTCTTCACTCACATAACTCTTTCTCCTGTGTTATTTCAAATGTGCCATCTCTTTTGATATTCGATTAATGTTCTTTAGCCATTATGTTCTATTGTAATCCCTTTCCATGGTTGACATCAATGAAAACATTATACCACTTTTTCCAATACAAACATGTCCACAACAACTTCCTTCAAACTCCCACACTCATAACTCCATTAATGTC
>WSFP011475329.1:0-17070 GCA_009831015.1 Picea engelmannii
AGAAACTTATCCTTGTCTCCAGTCATGTGCTTGGAACATCCACTGTCTATATACCAGGGGTCTTTTTTTTTTGAGCTTGAAAGTACTAGACTACATTTTTCACTATATTTATTTTTCCATGTGCTGGCATTTCTAGCTAAGGGTTTTATCCTTGGATCTGCTTTGTAATTATTCATATGGTAGTTTGCAACTTTGTGGCCGAAGTTATGACAGTTATAGCATTTGAGCTCATTGTTCAATAAGTCAAAGTGATTGGTGAAACTTTGTCTACTCATTGGTTGTTTAGTTCTATGTTGCAAAGATTGTTTATTTCTTGATATCCTCAGTTGCATGTCTCTAAACTTAATTTGACAATTTGCAATCTTATGACCAAAATTAGAGCAATAAAAACAGTAACCATGGAATAAATTTCTGGTACCTAAAGGAAATTTTTGGTACCTAAAGGATGGCCTTCTTCTTGGAATTTGTTGCTCCATCTTCTGATATCTTTGTTTTTTATCAGGGATCATCTTGTCTTTATTATCTTTTGGTGGCAGAGTACTCACATGGTCTGATTGTCTGTTGACTTGTAACTTGATCATCTTTACTGACTCTTTTCTTTTTCGTTGTTTATTGCTTGAACCACTTACATAGCCTAAACCAGTCTTCAACAAAGGAGATCTATGTTTGCTCAGAATGTCATTTAGTTTTGTTGAGGATTTAATGCTTGGAAGATTTTGGAGATACAATGCTTTAAACTTTTCCATCTCTTTTCTGGTTTTTACTACCTCTTCTTCCAAGGCTTCACATCTTGTCTTCTTCTCTGATAACTTCTATTTCAGAATGTCCTCTATTTTCTTTTCCTCTTCTAATTCCACTTTTAGCAGGGCAAAGTCTTCATCAGGTTTTTTACTGTCTTTATCGAACTGTATCAGCAATTATTTTTGCCTTTTCTTCTTAAATCTGAGTCTAGCAATTTCTTCTAGGGCACTGATCAGTTCTCCTTCCAAGTCAACCACGGCTTCTTCATCATTAACATCACTTCTTTTTTTTTATTATCATAATCCTCTTTGGCCATAAGAATAAAGTCATTAACCTTATCTTCACAAGCAGAATCACTATTTGTGTCTCCTGAAGAGTCATCATTGTTTACACAAACTTTTCTTTTTACCAAATCTCTTGGATTTGTACTTCTCTTCACCTTCAACGTTCTGGTCCTTCTTCTTGTGTGGACACTTACATGCAAAGTGACCTATCTTTCTATAGTTAAAACATTTGAAGGGAAACTTGACTTGGTACTTGCCTGATCCTTTATTTAGTCTTCTCATAAATTTTGCTTCAATTTCATCAAGCTCATAATCCTCATTCTTATCTGCTTTAAATGATGCTTCTCTAGAGGTGGTTTTATCTTTACCTTTCCTCATTTAATAAGCAGTCAGAGTTCCTAGGAGTTGGTCAATAGGCAGAACTTTTAGATCATTAAGTTCTGCCTATTGACCTTTTGGGTTGAACCTATCTGGCAAAGATCTCAAAATTTTCTAAACTAAAAAGGCTTCCTCAATTTTTTCACCAAGTCCTTTCATTGCATTTACTAGTTCTTCAACTCTCAGAAAGTACTTCCCAACAATTTCATCCTCTTTCATCTTTAGTTGTTCAAACTGTAATCTGTAGGTGTGAAGCTTGGCATCCTTTACCTTCTCATTACCTTCATAACTGCTAATGAGTTTGTCCCACATTTCTTTGGGAGATTCTAAGTGCATAACTTTCACAAATTTTGCTTATGCAAACCCACTCAGAATAGCATTCATAGCCTCAGCGTTGAAGCTGAATTCTAGCTTTTCATCCTTAGAAGCTAGTACAATTGGATTTACATAACCAGTCTCTACCACATCCCAGCCATCTGCAACTAAATCCATTATGTAGGTTCTCATCCTAACTTTCTAGAAGGCAAAGTTTGTTCCATTGAATAGGGGGGAATTATTGGTTGAAGTTCCTTCATCGCTAGTCATGTTTAAGCTCTAGGATCTACCCTTAGATAAAAGGAACCCGCTCTGATACCAATTGTTAGACAACTGAGAGGGGGGGGTGAATCAATTGTTACTATGCTTAAATAATTATACCCATTTTAAACTCATTAAAGAACACTCAATGATCACAATAATTCAGGGAAGTAAGCAATAAAGTATTCAACATCAATCACACACATGAAGTATACAGAGACAAATATTCCTGAGGAAACCCATAAAGGAAGAAAACCCCTTCTTCTTAATATGATAAGTAGTCTTTATTTTCTGTACATTATCATTCTTATGAGCACCAACTCTTTGTGAGTCTACAACCTCTATTTTACAAGCTGCAACTTGCTGGGAGCACCAACTCTCTGGTTTCTCTATCACCCACTAGAAGAAAGAACCAACTCCCTAAGTGTTTCAGCACCAACTGGATGGAATCACTAACTTCCAGTCACACAGGAACCAACTTGTATAATAGAGAACAATGGTTCTCCCTTGCACCACCCTACCACCCTAGTTTTTCTGGCTGCAACCAGATGGAAGCTACAACTCCCTGTGTTCAAGCACCTACTTGAAACTCTGATGACAATAGTCCTCCCTAGCACCAACCTACCACCCTGAGATATAAAATCTTTGCTTGGTGAAATTTATTACAGTGATACAGTATTTATCAATGGCTTACCAGTCTCATCATTATTCTACTACGCTACTTTGCTCTGTCTGCATCAATGTCTTCATGCTCGCATCTTCTTGCGCTTAAGTTCTCGTACAGTCTGTTTTTTCACCATTTCTGCTTTGTCCAACTTATGTTCTTCATCTTTGCATTTTCTCCCTCAGTTCATGTTGTGATCTTCATTGCTTACAGTTCGACTACTTTTTATAGAGAAAAACCAACCTCTCTTTGTCACGGCATTTTTCTTTTATTCCTTCTCTCATCATCTGTTACACTCTGTATCTCCAACGCTCAAGTCGGGAATCTCAAAAATGCTCAGGAATCATGATTCCAACGCTCAGGAACAATGATTCAACCGCTCAGGAGTAATGATTCAGTTAGTGTAACTAAATTGTAACTGATCAAGAAATCACGAGATGAAACAACAACCCTTCGATCAGATTCGATTTGATCAGCGTCGTTGGATTATACACGCAGATGCTTTTTGAATTTTCAATGTGTAACCTCCTATGTGGAGCCTAGCAACGCTAGCTACTTCCCCAATCTTTCGTTGATGTGACCTTGGGCGATGCTCTCATGTGACCACATGATTGCGGGCACGGCCAAAGGTGGTTTGAGGGCAATCCACTTTTCTCCCCACAATTCACTACAGAGCTCCATGTGTGCCTTTGGCGATACCGTGGTTTTGATTGCGGCCCGCTCACAAAAAATTAAGACCCAAGCATGTTCTGACCCCGCAATGTGATAGGACCGTCGATATCATGATCTTGATGGTGCTTCTGAACTGACGGTTCAGATCTATCCTTTCAAGTTCTATGGATCAAATCTAACCTTCCTAAATCAACGCCTATGATTTACTTTGTGATCCAGGCTCCGGGAGTTTCAAATATCAAACCCTGCTTTTCTTTGTACGCCAATCTTCCGGAGTCGATGATCTGTGGACACCTGTCCTTCTCAATCAACGGCTCTGCTCTACTTCGAGAATTTGACCTTTCAACTAGATCAATGGTTCTGCAGCCCCTTTCTCGATCAATGGTCGAGATCTCCTTCGGGTCTCCAGACTTCTGAAATCTCAAGTCTCAAACTTTACTTCCCCTCGAAGTATGTAGATTACTGCCATGTGTCCTTGCTGATGTGGTCTGCCACATGTCCTTGTTGACATGGTCTGCCACATCTCCTTGCTGAGGTGGTCTGCCAACGTGGGTGAGACGTGTAGGCAATGTAGTGGAGTGTGGAGGCAGAGCGTGGTGGTGGTATGTATGAGTGGTTTGGTGGTTTACTCGGAGGGGGGGTTAGGTGGTAAGTGGTAATGAGTGAGGGGGGTATGATTTGATAGGAAGGTGACACATATGAGGGTCCCACATGGAAAATACCACCAACTTGGACCCCCCCCCCCACAGTTAAAGGAAGAAAGGTTGGGGGGTCCGATATGCCCTGTCGACTGTAGATCTGAGTGCCTGATTATTGGTCGCTGAGATTAGCGCACCCTTCTTCTAACTTATCATGCCCTTCCACTTTAGAATGATCTGACGACTAAAATTTACTTCGAATGATCCGACGGTCGAGGATTTATTTCGGCTCTCCGGGCTTCAGGTATTTCAGTTCTCAACTTGAAATTCTTGAAGTGAGATTTTTCCGAAGCGTAACCCCCTCATAACTTTAGATCTGAAACGAATAATGTTCATTTGATCAAGATCTTATATCAACGGCTCGATTTGTATGTGATGCAGATTTTCCTAGGTTTAAATCCAACGACCCTTGAACTTTTCTTATATTATCCCTCCATTTAATTCAATTCGACGAATGACGGAAATTCGGGTGATCGAGATCTCAAATCTCAGCCCTTGTTTATCTTTTCCTTCCACTTAAGTTGATCCAACGACTGACGGATATTTGAGTGATCGAGATCTCAGATCTCAACCCTTTCTTATCATGTCCTTCCTCTTAAGGTTATCCGATGACTGATGGGTATTCGCATAATCGAATTCTCAACCGTCCTAGTTTGTCTTGTGGATATTTTGATCCTGATCCTGATCACGTTTCTGAGATTTGATCTTTGCATATTGTTCGCTTCTCCTCCTGAGATTATGCTTTTCATGTTTGCCATCATCATTGTTGTTCTTGTCATCAATGACAAGCACACGCTTCCTATAAAGCATTCCAGCAATGGCATCCAAGACATTGCATGAATCCCAATGTGTGAATAGATTTCTTGTCGTCGAACACAAGGGAAACCCCCTAGTCAGCAACCAATGATGAAATGTTGACCGTTGGGTTCAAGGTTACCTACCAATGATGAAAGTAGGACTAGGGTGCACGATAGGACTACAACTTCATGTAATTCAGAGACACACTAAGGGTATGGCCGACATGTAAAGTCAATATTTCTGAGGAATGGTCGACATAGGCTGATATACATCTTTTGAACAAGAGCACGAGACATATGGAAGACTCTAGCAGCATAAACTCAATGATGAAACTTTGTGATGCATGAGGCACCAATCAAACTCTCCATAGGGACTAGAAGAGTAACCAGTCGGGGAAGTAAACTCTAAGTAACGAACTCATCTTCCTAAGGTCATGCTAAAGCCAAAATTTTGATGACAAGTGGACTCAAAAGTTTGTGCTTTGTTCAAAGGTGACACGACTGCTTCCAATAAGATAATATTCTTTTCCCGCCCATCTTTTTTTTGTTTTTTCATAGTCAAATGAATGTTATGATACAGAGGAGGAAACGAGTGTCGCTAGTAAGAAACTAGTTCCAACAATGGAACATACTTATGCTCAATGCAAGGAGGTGAATGCAGGATATGGACACTCAGGGGAATGTTTCCTCTTGAGTATAGGGTGTCAAGTTGTAAAGGATATAAACAAGGGTATGCTTGGCTAATGATGCAAATTGTTGAGGTGATAGGCTTATAATGCGAAAGTGAGAACCGAAAATAGGCTCAATACTGCAAGCAAAAGTGTAAGGTAGCTAGAGAGGTAATGGAGGGCCCCTCCATTACCTCCCTTCCGTAATAGGATCTATTGTATGGTGTTTCCCTACCTCAAGGATTTGGTAATAATAAAGTGTGGTTTCTTCTATATTGCTTTGTGGATCTATTTTGTATTTATTATTTGTGGTGATTATATTTGTAGATCTATTCAGATTCTTAACATATTCCATAAGGTGCACAAACCCCAGAGGCACCTCTGGAATCAACAACTATAGAATAACTTAAACTCCACATTGTTTTTCCAATTTTGATTGATTCATCTGCGCTCATCTTGGTCTCTTGAATCAGGAGTATTTGGGGATTTTTTTATCTAATTAAATCCCTAACATCCATTAACTTAGGGTCATTTCCTAAACCTTTGTAGTTATAAGAGACCAATTTCATTATTTAGGAGGGTTTGAGAGGGAACCTCCCTTATTAGCAACATTTCCTCCGGGTTTTTTTGTGTTGATTTTTTTTATAGCTTCAGGAGGCATTCCCATTAGAGGAAAAATTGTCAGACGTGTAGGAATCCTCGTTGGCACCAAATTAGTCTTTTGTTTCAGTGAAATCGACCTTGCAATGAGGCTAGGGCCTCATGGGAAAGTTGATGGGGTTTGTGGGCTTGTGTAGGAGCTTCACACCCACAAAGAGGAATAAAATATTCTAATTAATTGTTGTGTTTAGGAAGGGCTCCTAAACTCACTCATTGGACTCCTATAAAAGGAGAGGACAATATTGTGACATCTCATTATGACATTATGGAGTTAGCATAAGTGAGTAAGTGTTTAATATTTGCAACTTCGGGCAGCCATTCTCCACATTGAATACCATAGAAGAGAAGTCGACCTCATAGGAAAATCATAAAGTAATATTGAAGACCCCACAAGAGAAGTCGGGTCCACTGGAAAATAATAAAGGAAAATAGAATTTCCAAGAAGAGAAGTAAGGCCCAGTAAAGTAACTTGAAGACTATAAATAAAGGTGACACCTTGCTCATTTACACACACTCACTCGGCTCTGAGGAAAGGAAAAGAAGGCACAAGTCGAGGCAAGGAAGGAAGATGTTGCAACTAAGGTTTCTAGTATTCTCTCTTGTGTGCTACCTCTTGGAGAGTTGTGTTAGGGTTATGAGGTGACTTTGTATATCTCTTGGTATGGTTTTCATGGTGGCAAATCTTGTGAACTATTGAATTGATTCTTCTAAGAAAGGTTTTTGGGTTTTCTCTCAAGGATTAGGTTTCCCATGATAAACTCTTGTGTTATTGTGTCTATTGTGCCTGGTTAATATTTATAGATCTTGTTATTTTTGCTGCAATATTATAGTTGATATTTCCAGTGTATAGTTATTCTATAATAATTGTTGTATGAAAGTGAATCATGTTATGAATTCATAAGAAAATAACTATCAAGAGTTGATAATAATAAATATCAACATGGTATCAAAGCTAGTTGAAATATTGCCACTGCACAGTTTCTATTTGTCGTTGCACATGAAATTTTTCATTGCATAGACCTGAACTTGTCAACCTCGTTAAGAAACTTATTGGAGGACATTGAGATTAATTTTTCCATAGATCAACTTATCCTAGCCTAGCACACTTCCCGGTGGTCTCAAACTGCAACTTGATGAAAGTTGAAATTTCACCTAAAACTCACTACAACAATTGCAGTAACATTTTGTAAAGCTCACTGAGAATTTATTGGGCTAAGTTGAGGAAAAGAAAATTGTATAGAGCAACTTGCCTAGCCCTAGCACACCTATTGCACTTCTCAGATTGACTTTCCGTCAAAATTGATATTTTAGGGTTTTCAAGCATATTGAAATGTTCCTGGACATTGAACTTTTTGTTATCTTGATTTTGTGATTTCTTCATGCACTGATGGTTTTCTGTCTCATATTAGAAGAAAAGTTGGATGGAACTACAAATTTCAAAGGTATGCACTTGTATATAAGTTATATCATGAAGGTGTTTGCAGAAGATGTACACTAGGCAAAAGGACATTTGTCCAGGCAGTGACAGTAGATCCAAAGGGATCTTAGATCTAGTGCACTCAGAGGAAGCCCAAGAGTTGGAGGCAACAGTGGTGATGTCTCCTACAGTATACGACAATTCGAAATCAAATGGGACAACATCAACTAGACTCTAGGTTTGCATATCAAGTTTGATATTTTTATATTGTTGCATCTTAAGTAAATGTTGTAATTGGGACAACAGTCTTTAGAGCTCTATTACTGCCAAGTATTATTGCTATCAAATTGTCTAGTAACACTTGAATATTGTTAGTACAATGATCATTTTGTAAATGTTCCTTGTTTAGTACTAATGATGCACTTATTTACAAGATGAAATTGATCTCCTCTAGGAGATGTTCTTGATTGTTGTTTTTGTCCCAGGCAAGTTAACTTGTAAATTCCATGGAGGTTACCATGGAGATGTTCTTGTTTTTTTCTGGGCAAGTCAGTGTGGAAGAATGATTGGTCACAACACTGGAGAAGTGTTGTTCTTGTTTTTACTCTTGTCCTTGTTTCGAGTAGGTTACCATGGAGGAATAATCGGTCACACACTAGAAAAATGTTGCTCTTGTTTCATGTTATTGTATTTTGTTTTTGTCTTGGGCAGGTTACATGTGATCTCTGAGAGGGAGCTATAGTGATGATTGTTCCAGTTCCTATTTTTTGTTCTTGTTCCTATTTTCTTATCATAAGAATATTGTTTTTGACTACTATTTTCCCTTGTTAACGCTCTTGTTCCAAGAAGGTCACAGATAATAGCTCTAAGAGGAAGTTATGGTGACGGTTTCAAAAAGCAATAGATTAGAGACATAGAGCAGACTATCCATATATATAGTTGTGTACATGACAGTACACATCCATATATCGAAAGCGAAGAGGACGAAGTTAGAAACCTTCTGGAAAGAAGGATATTTTTGTGATACAGAGTGTTCCAGAAGGCTCCAAAGGATAATTGTATAGATCCCTCTAGTTCATTTGTTCACTCTTCATATCATCAGAGAGAGTCGGTAGAGCCAAAAGGGCCAATGGATTTACCTAGAGACGTTGCAGTGACCAAGTAGAGGCTAGCATGGTTTCATGATACTTTGCAGGATGCAGTGAAGACATGCAACTCCCCGTGATACTTTCAAGGATAGAAAAACGACCTCAGATATTCTCATAGAATCACGATTATGAGGAGAAGGTGGCTTCACCAGTGGTGAGGTAGACAGCCCCACCAAGTACCAGCTCAAAGGGAGCTAGAGTTCAGAGAGATTCAGCGCTCAAGTTCCAATAGGGAGGAGCATCTTCCCAAGACAGTTCATTAGAGATCAAACTTTAGAGGAGGTCAGGAAATACAAAGAGAACAGATGGCTCTAGAGATTGTACAGACTCAAAGGGATCATGGTACTCTAGGATCGATGGATACTTGATGAGCTTGGTTTTAACCAAGAATGATGCAGACTCAGAGTGAGCTTGATCTTAGATAGAGTCAATTGACTCAAAGGAAGAGTCATTCATTCAAAAGGAATTCCCCCTCAGATTCAGGTGGGAGAGAGACTTCCTCCAGGACTGACAAACAGGTGTCATGAGTTGAGAAGGCTTCTAGGAGATGTGAGATATTCTAGGAGGATACACTTACTTTAGTAGACCTTGCTACAGTGACAGAGGAGGCGATCAGTAAGTAGGACTGTATATGGATTTTGTCTTAGTCATAGAAGGAGCAGCCAGTGAGGTAGACTGGAAAACATAGCCTACTTCAGTGACAGATGGAGTTGGTCTCAGCGTTTGAGATGAAGGATCTTGTATGGATATATTATTTCTTAGGTTTATAGGTGTGACAAAGATTAGATGAGATCTTCCTCAGTCGGGGGATATTGATGAGATTCGATATGATGGACTGTAAGTCCATGATTACACCTATGGAGAAAAATCTAAATAAGTTGAGTGATTCGACTTCAAATTCATATTTGGTGGATCCCATGTTGTACATGCAATTGATTGGATCCTTGTTGTACTTGGTTAACACCGGGCTGAATGTTTTCTTTGCACCTTGAGCCAGTTTATGGTAGAGCCAAGACACTACCATTGGGTTGCAGCAAAGCATGTGTTGAGGTACCTGCATGGTACAATTCGATATGGCTCAGATATGTCTCGGGTGGTGAAGTAAGGTTGCAGGGATACAAAGATTATGATTGGGCAGGAAGTGGAGTAGACAGATTGAGCACCTTGGGGTGCTACTTCATCTTGAGATCAATCATGATTTCAAGGAAGCAGGTTTTTGTAGCACTCGGTATAGCAGAGAAAAAGTATATCACAACTAGTATTGCAAGTCGTAAAGCAATATGGCTTTAGAAACTTCTTGCAAGACTTCATCCGAGACATGATGCAAAAGGGAGCAGTGAAGCTCCAGTACATATCCACAGATGAGCAGATGGCAGATCATCCAAGACATGATACAGAAGGGAGTAGTAAAGCTCCAGTATCCAAAGACCAGCTTGGCGTGATGGAGTATTTGTGATTTGCAGCAATGGACAGATATTCACAGGGATGTACATGTGGCCCAGGTGTAGTCTTTGAAGGACAGAAGACTTGAGGTGCTATTGTTTCTCCAGGAAGAAGCATCCGGTGTCATTCTCCTAGAGTTAGTGGTTTAACCAGTGGAGAATGACAGATTCACTTACCTGGGGCTTACCAATAAGTGACACTCACTCACAAGGGTGTACTTGTGGAGGTGAGTGGCCCATGTGTAGTCTTCAGGATAAAAGACTTGAGGTGCTAGTATTCCTCCAGTGTGTGGTTGCATCGAGCGTCATTCTCCCAGGATTAGTGGTTTAACTAGTGGAGAATGACAAATTCATTTATAGGGTTTTACATGTAAGTGACACTCAATCACAAGGGTGTACTTGTGGTGAGTGGCTTGGTAAGCATCGAGCATACCTTCTCCTAGATTGGGCTACAGACTGATGGAGATAGGATATATTTATCACAAGGGTGTACTTGTGTTAAATGGGCCCAGGCATAGTCCTTACTTACAGAGGTTTACCTATGGACTCAAGGTTCTTGAGGTGCTTCTAGGTGTCAGATAGCATCAGACGTCACTCTCACGGGATTGGTGGTTTAACCAGCGGAGAACAACATATTCACTCACAGGGAGTTTACCTCTGGTGACATTCACTTACAAGGGTGTACTTGTGAAAGTGAATTGTCTAAGTGTGGTCTGGTCTTCATTAAGACTTGAGGTGCTAGACACAATTGTATGGAGATTGATCATCAACATGGCTCATGAAGACAACATTTCTATGACAGAAGAAATCCAAGTATAGAGAATGTCTCCCTCGTTGAGATGGAGTGTTGAAGATTTGCAACTTCAGCTAGTCAATCTCCACATTGAAGACCATAGAAGACCACAGAAGAGAAGTCAACCTCGCATGAAAACCATAAAGCAATATTGAAGACCCTAGAAGAGAAGTCGGCCCCACTGAAAAATAATAAAGGAAAATAGAATTTCCAGGAAGAGAAGTCGGCCCTAGTAAAGTAACTTGAAGACTATAAATAAATATGATGCCTTACTCATTTACACACACTCACTCAAGTTTGAGGCAAGAAAAAAAAAAGCGCAAGTCTGAGGCAAGGAAGGAAGACGTTGCAACTAGGGTTTCTGGTATTCTCTCTTGTGCGCTACCTCTTGGAGAGTTGTGTTAGGGTTATGAGGTGACTCTGTATATCTCTTGGTATGGTTTTCATGGTGGAAAATCTTGTGAACTATTGAATTGATTCTTCTAAGAAAGGTTGTTGAGTTTTCTCCCAAGGATTGAGTTTCCCAAGATAAACTCTTGTGTTCTTGTGTCTATTGTGCATGGTTAATATTTCTAGATCTTGTTATTTCCTCTGTAGTATTATAGTTGAGATTTTTAATGTATAATTATTCTATGATAATTGTTGTGTGAAAGTGAATCTTGTTATGAAATCATAAGAAAATAACTATCAAGAGCTGAGAATCACAAAAATCAACAGTAAGCACTTGTGCTAAGAGGATGGATATTTCAGCAAGGGAATTTTTGCACCTAGACAATCTGGCCTAAGGTTTTTCTAATCTTTCTATCTTATTCTTGGCAGGAAAAAAAGCCACGTGTGGAGGAAAAAGGGTGCAACTAATGAGGAGAGAGGTCACATGTGTGGAGAAGAGGAGTAGCTTAGAAAACAGATCGCATGTGTGGTACAGACCACACGCGTGGATCATACAGATTCGTACAGCAAGTCGCACGTGTGAGGGTGGTAGAACAGTCTGCACGTGCGATTTTTCTAGGCAGAGGACAATTCATACAGGTAGACATCAACAATTCTTACAGTCTGTACGACTAATGTCAACAGGTTGTACATATGGTTGCAACAAATTTGTGGGTAGAGGAAGATTTCTAAAATTTTGTTGACTTTTATGTTGTTGTAGGACAAGGTTGTCCTCTGTTTCTTAGTGAATTTGTATTGGCTGAGAGGACTAGTTTTGTCCTTAGAATTTTTTAATTTGACAAGGTTACAGAACAAAAATTTTATGTCTCATATGTGTTGATGATTCATCATTGATCTTATTGTTTCCGTTGCACACACACACACACACACACACACACACACACACACACACATATATACATATATATATATATATATATATATATTCAGTGAATCATTTTCAGTGTAAAATTGTTCACTGATAACAACTAGGGTTTTACTGTTTTCTCACTAAGAAGCTATTTTCAGATCTGAAAATTAGTCACATAGATTACATGTGAAAAATTTACATGGTATAAGAGTTGAAGGTTTGAAGGAAGAGAGGGAATTGTTCTTTGAAAGACAATTGAGCATATTTTTGTTTCTAGGCAGGTCACCATGGAGACTTGGTTGGTGGATAGTGGAGCTTCCCATCATATGAACTATTGATTGCAAGTAGAACTTGGGGACAATTCCAAGTATGCAGTCAAGGGAATTGGCACAACTTCGTTTCAGCTGAAGTCTGGGAAGCCTCTTAAGATGGGTGAAGTGTTGTATGTGTCTGGACTAAAGAAGAACCTACATTTGATCTCTACCATGGAGGACATAGGGTATGCAGTGGCATTAGTAGATGGGCAGGTTCTTGCTTGGCCAAAATGATTAAATCTTGACTCCGCAGAAGTCATTGGTACTCATGATGGCACTCTCTACAAGCTTATTGGTCAGTCAGCTCAGGCCCTAGTACACGACAATGATAATCTATGCAAGCTTTGGCATAGGAGATTGGGACACTTACATCACCAGGCTTTGCCAATATTGAGGAAGATGGTTATAGGCATTCCAAAGTTTAGAACTGAACACCAACGAGTATGCAGAGGCTGTGCACTTGGAAAGAATGCCAAGGCTACTTTTCCAAGCAGTGACAATAGGTCCAAGGAGATTCTAGAACTAGTACATTCAAATGTGTGTGGACTGATGTCAGTTCCATCTGTGAGTAGTTGCCAGTATTACGTGGCCTTTATTGATGACTATTCTAAGAGGACATGGATTGTCTTCATGAAGACTAAAGATGAAGTCTCCAATTGATTCAGGGAGTTCATAGCTATGGTGGATAATCAAACAGGAAAGAAGATCAAGGTTTTGAGGTCAGATAATGGAGGCGAGTATACCTCCAACGAGTTCAAGAATTTATGTAAGGAGGCAGGTATTAAGAGGGAGTTGACAATGCCTTTCAACCCACAACAGAATGGGGTTGCAGAGAGGAAGAACCAAACAATAATTGAGGCAACTAGGGAAATGTTGTATGACCAGGATCTACCCACGATGCTCTGCGTAGAATCCTCATAGGATCCCCATCTGTGCTTGTTAAATCCTTTGAATTTGAAGGATTTACTAGCTTGTTATCAGATTTAGGATGGTTTGGAGAAAGGAAAACTCCTTTTGTCATACAAGGGGCCCATTTCTTGGTCATCATCATCCCTATATGTGCATGTTAAATCCTCTAAATTTGAAGGATTTACCAGCTTGTTGTTAGATTTAGAATGGTTTGGAGAAAGGAAAACTCCTTTGTCATACAAGGTATCTAGCTGACAAAAATAAGGACATGTATTTGAACTCAAGGGTCTTTTCTACATGCTTCCTTTGTTTTTCTTAAAGTACATCACAATTTGTGAGTTTTTGTAATTTTATTCTATTTAATTATCTAAAACATTATGTAGAATACCCTAGAAGCTAGAATGTGAAGTGACTCTGCAGAAAAATGAACCCAAGGCCCTTTCTTCTTTAGATATGCATTTGATTTTGTTTTTATGGTGATTTTTACCTAAATTGTAGCGCAATTTGCAAGCTTTTGTAAATTTGTCCTATTCAATGGTCTAAAACAGTGTGTAGAGTAAAAATTTGTGTGTGTAGAAGAAGAAGAAGATAACATATTTTACACACATTAGAGGCCAAGTTGAAGACCTAAGCGGTTTGATAACTAAATTGGCCATTAATCATCCTTGGAAACATGTGGTTCCATCATATATTATCTTGCTTCCGCGAACAAAGCTTCCACTATGATAACTAAAATAGCTTCCACTGGGATAAGTATGGCTTATCCACTATTGAAGCTTGCATTTTTTACTTCATTCAGGGTGCAACCTAAGATATGGTGACTCAAGCTATGCCCAACTACAATTTTCAACATTTTCTTATTGAACATCTCATTGGTCTAATGATGAATACAAGAATGAGTATTCATGAGCATCTCCATTCCTAGAATATGCGATGATTTAAGATTGGGTAATGAGACTGGGGTATTCAATGGATACTCTATTTAATAGTTTATGATTGGATTAGAATACATTAACATATATAAGTACCATTTGTTTTGAGTCCCTTTCATTCAACCTTTAATGAAAAGTCTTTCTTTTGTCTAGTTTTTTGGCCCACTAGCATGTCAAGTTTTTCATTATTTTCCAATGTTTTCCAACACTAGGGGGAATGGAATAAACTCCAATTAAATAATGTGAGGGTGGGATAAATTCAATTGAATGAAAAGTCCAACTAGTTGGCATTGGTGGATCAATTACTCGCTTTCGAACGGGCTATGAATTTGAATCTTCAATTGATTGATAAACTACCATTATGAAACAGGGCATATCCCCCTCTTTCCGTGGAGCTCTCTATGGTATTAGTCCTTTATTTTATAGATATCCACTGACTCATGTCACAAGAAAAACTCATCTCAATGGGCATTTATAGTCCCATAGATGAAGAGCAACTTCATTATTCAACAAGGGAAATAGTTGTGAAGCAGCTAGTCCCTGCCTATAATTTCTTAATTAGATTAACGAACGGGGGAATTATCATGGTTGAGATTGAGATTCAACATATGTCAATATAAGGTCGAATTATGATGTCTTCCAAGGATGTTAGTGGAAGGAAGGGATCAACCCACCTAGTGTTTAGAGACAACTCTCTCTATATTTCTTATATATATTTTTCACATATACCAAATAGAAAAAAAAAACGATGTAAAGATTTAAAGACAATGAATGCCTTTAAATCTAATTGAATAGTTCTCCATCATACTCATTCAATACCTAAGAGAATTAGGAGAAAATAGTTCCCCATAATAATCATTCCCGACCTAAAAGATGTTAGCAACATTATGCAAGTTGTTTAAAACATTCCTCAACAAATCAAGAGATTTCAAAAGCCAAATATTGCAAATTGACAGTACAAAATTGTGGATGCTTTCCAACACAAAGTTCATAAAATATACATTTTTTTCTGCACATGGTCCATAGCATCCGTAAAACTTTTAGTAAACAGTCCCATTTTAGAGTGGTAAAATGCAATAAAGTATTGCTAGGAGTCCTAATGTTAGAGGGTCAATATAACTGTTAACAACCCAACATTAAATATAAATATAGGTCAATCGAGGGGTAGTTAAATAACTTATCACTTTGACCTATAAAAAAATCTTATGGTGATCTATTCAATAACTCCTTAGTTAAATAAATATTCAATACATTCTTTGTATGTTTCTTTATTTTCTAGAGTTGCAATGATCACTAAATTATTAAATCTCAAATTCTATTTCTTGGCTCTATTTCCTGGCCAAGAAAAATGTGTGGTTTCTTGGCTCTATTTCCTGGCCAAGAAAAATGTGGGGGATGGAATTTTAGAAGGTATTACTAGTTGGATCTATGAAGCATTGAAAAATGAAGATAATCAAATTCCTATTGTTTTTACTAATTAGATTTCTAAATTTTTAGAACTCAAGCATGTCTCTGTTCTAATATTCTAGGAAATGTTCTCGGTTAAAAACTCTGAATTTGAAGTAATAAAACTCTATTCTACAATTTAATAGGATACAAGTTATTTATTTCATTATAGTTGAAACACAATAGTAAGCTCCAAACTCTAGACTGCAGATTTCTAACAATACCTCATAGTACTTAAGCTTTATAGATTCACCTCCAAGCTTAAACGTTAAGCTTCAACCGTCAAAGACCACGAGAAAAAGCAAGAAAAGAAACACATTATAAAAACCCATAAAAAATTATCCTCTCCTAAGTAAGTATTTATGAAATACCTTTTTCTTATGACAGAGGAATACTAGGTTTCTCATAAGACTTTATCCTCTCCCAGTCATTTGCTCAAATGTGTGAACGGCCTATAAACCTTTATCCTCTCAGAAGTATTCATGAAATTTCATTTTCTTGTGACTTGGATAAACAATATAAACAATTCCAACAAGAACGAATAAAAAAATATAGAGCAAATATACAACCTAAATATAAATATTGTTTAAATATCACCAATTTAAATATATAAATATTGTTTAAATTACTGCCCTGTATATCCAATAACTTGCTCAAATCTGTTAAAGGGCCATAAGAAACTATCCTCTCCCAAGTATTTATGAGATTCCTGGTCCTTGTGGCATATGCATACGAGGTTTCTAAGCTTCCAATATATAAAGGCTCATAAGACTTTATCCTCTCCCAGCCACTTGCTCAAATGTGCTAAGGGCCTATAAACCTTTATCATCTCCTAAGTATTCATGAAATCTTTATCGTCTCCTAAGTATTCATGAAATTCTCTGATGAATAATATAATATAAACAATTCCACGAATAAATAAATATAGAACAAATAAGAATAAATAAATATAGACCAAATCTAGTGTAATTTTTATTTTTTTCAAACCAATTTTTTCCAAGCCAAAAACTCAACATTTCAAACCAAACCATAAACAAAACCAAGTTGACAAATATAAAGCAAATATTCAACTTAACATAATTAAAAGATTTGACAACAATATAAAGCACCAAAGTACCATTTATTTATTGAATTGAGGAGATGAGAATTATTACTCACGAAGACCATCTCTCACAAAGATTGAGATTGGTTTGTAAAACCATTTATCTATTGAATTGAGGATTATTGCTAA
>WSFP011475335.1:0-17069 GCA_009831015.1 Picea engelmannii
CATAGAAGAAGAGCCCTGATTTGTTAAATTATCCAAGACTTTGTCCCTTATTCAAAAGGAGGAATATAATGATGTTGAGCCATTTAGGCAAACACAAAGACAACCAAATCCTATGCAACTCCCTCTCATTCAAAATGAGATTGAAAAAAAAAATTGATGCAAAGATCATCATCCTTGTGAGGTACTCTGTGTGGGCGGCCAATTTGGTCCTTGTTAGGAAGAAAAATGGAGAGATAAAGCTATGTGTCGAATTTCGAAATTTGAATAAAGCTTCTCTCAAATACAACTACCCCTTACCTAGGATGGATTAGACGTTGTAGAAGGTGGTCCAACCTAAAAGGATTTCAATGTTGGATGGATTTTCGAGATATAACCAATTCAAGGTTAACCCAAACGATGTACTCAAAATAGTGTTCACAAGGGGGGGAATGGAGAGATTAGGTTATGTGTAGACTTTAGAAATTTGAATAATCCTTCTCTCAAAGACAACTACCCCTTACCTAAGATAGATTAAATATTGCAAAAGGTGGTCGAGTTTGAAAAGATTTCAATATTGGATGCATTTTTTGGATATAATCAAGTCAAGGTTGACCTAGAAGATGTGCTCAAAACAACATTCACAACTTTGTGGGGCATACATATGTGAGAAACACATTTGTCTTGACGAATGCAAGGACAACTTTCCATAGGGATATGGACTACGCATTTGCAAATATTAAAGAATAATTTATAGTGATATACTTGGATGATAAGATGATGTTTTCTAAGAGGGCATCAGAGCATCTGGAGCATTTGAGGAAAGTTTTTGAAACATGTTGAAAGTTGACATTTCCCTCGATCAAAAAAAGGCTTTCATTGGGATGGTGGAAGGAAAACTTTTTGGTCACATTGTCTCTTCACGGGGAGTAAAAATAATCTTGCAAGGGTCAAAGCCATAAATACCACTCCCCTAGCCAAGCATAAGAAAACGATTTAGTGACTTTTGGGAAAATAGACTTTCACAGGAGGTTTGTTTAAAATTTTGCAGAACTTACCAAGCATATGATAGACATGCTGAAGAAAGATATAGTTCCATAATAGAGAGTTGACTGGAACAGAAAGATATAGTTCCATGTCCAGTTTTGTCTAACCCTGCATGAGTCTTTAATAGAGTCAGAACTATGTTGGAATGAAGGAATGAGACTAGAGCACATGGTGCAAATTTATGTAATGATTGATGTATGAGTTTAGAGCGCATAGTGTACATCTTTGTTATGGGTTTTTGTATCCGTATAAATTTGAAGCTAGGGAATGGAATACAAAGTTCTTTCTCTCTACAATCTAATTTGTGATATGGTTTAAATGTATATATGTTTTCTTTCTTATGCATAGTATTATGTGATTTAGCATGGATGAATGAATGTATTTATGCCCGAGAGATTTCCATGTATGCACTATCCCTTCACATCCGACACAATACTATCGGTCTCTATGATTCTCACGGTGTCTCGAGTAAGACCTTCTTCGGTCCTAGACTGAAGATCGAATATGACGACGCCTTGGGGTTTTGTTGGTCAAGCTTGATGAAACTTGGATCTTAAACACCCCAACGAGGAGAGTGGAAACAAAACAATAGCTAACAAATGGTTCCATTTTTTGGACAAGGTGTCGAACCCATAATGAAGAGGAAGGTGACCACACCAAGAGGATGTGTGAGAGATAGTGTTGAGACATAGAGGAGCACAGAGGAAGATAGGCCATCGAAGATATGCAGTGTTAGGAGTAGGGTATCAAGTGAGGATAACTGGAGTAGTGGTTGTAGGGATGGAGAAGAGGAAGTCAAATCCCCTTGGTTGTTAAGAGATGTACTCACATCAGAGGAAGATGGGGTGCAAAGTAGCAGCACCGACATGGTAGAAGATGGCGATGGACCCTTAAGAGAAGGGGAAGAGGCTTTAGCTATTGTGAATGGACTTGTGTGGTTAAAGTTAGGAATCTCTTTGGGATCCCTCACCGAAGATAATGAGAAAAGATGAAGGAACCCCCTATTTGAGCTACCCCCCTTGTGCATTTGTAATCAAGAAGAAAGAAACAAAGAAAGTGAAAAGATAAGAGTAGAAGAAGAAAGAGTAGAAGAGAGGAGAAGAGAAGAGACAAGTGAAGACGATATCGAAGTCATCAATACTTCGCAAGGAAGAGTTTTGGTATCAGTATCCATATCACCAACAACTAGTAGTCAGTCAGGAGGACAAAGCACTAGGTTGAGTATGGAAAATCAAGACACTACTCTAAGGCTACCCGTGTTCCATGGGACAAGTAAAGATGATGCAAAGCAGCATTGGTTTACATGTGAAGCTATATGGTCTATAAATAGAATCACGGATGCAACGTCTAAGATATCATAGTTGAAGATCAACTTCAGAAAAAAGAGCTCTGGCGTGGCATATGAAGTACAAGGCGACTGCATCGGAGGGGCAGACTAGGTCCCTGATAGAGATTAAGAGAGATATGATTAGGGAGTTTTAGAAGCCTAAGTCAGAATCACAATGTATCACAGAGATCAAAGAAATCAAGCAACAAGCCGAAGAAACCATATGGGACTATGACCAACGGTTCAAGATCTTGTTAAACTAATTGACATTTTGTATCCAAAACATCCAGCATAGGGAGTGGTTTATTACAGGACTACTACCCCACATTCGAATTCCACTCACCCAACAAACTTAAGCAAAGGTCCCAGAGATTGTTATGTGCCAAAAAGCTACACCATGAGGTGGTGAGACATAAGCAGGGTTGGCACAGGTGCAATCCCAGCTCGCAAATCTCACAATGCAATTACAAGATATGGCTACGACTAAAGTAGTGCGCGAGCATGTGCGGTGTACTATGTGTCACATAGAAGGTCACCATAGGAATGAATGACCTACGTTAGGGAACTACATGGCGACGGGTGTGACGAATCCATTTCCAACTAGACCTTAGACCAAGTGGTGCAAGATTTGCAGACAATGGGTACATGCACCCCCCTCAATGCCCAACACTACAAAAATATCAGAAGACTACCCATACTTTGTTTTATGAGTTCTACAAATCTATGGGGAGCAGTGTGAACAACTGTCAATCACTTCAATTGAGGCAAGAGAATATTGTAGATGCCTTCAGAGTCTAGGAAGAACAAAACAGTGGCGATCATGGAGGCACGAATAGAGGAGGATACCAAGGAGGTATGGGAGGAGGATATGGATGAGGATATGACGTTGGTGGACGAAGACCACCTATTTGTTTTAATTGTGGTGAAGTGGGCCACGTGTCGTGATTTTGTACCAAATCGTGCGCTCTCTGTGGGTACTGCTACAGTATAGAGCATGTCACAGAAGATTGCCCGGACTTGTTGGAAACGTGGGAGGAGAACAAGGCACACTGCAATATGGTGACTATAGAACCGCGCAGAGAACAGAAGACAAGGGATGAAGCTATTATACAGGTAGTAACCCGAGAAGGAATTTAGATGGGAATGGACATAGAGCATGGAGAAAGCTTAGGTCAAAACATTGAAGGGAAGATTAGAAAAGTGACGCAGACCCCTCCCAAGTTTGACATTGCACAGCAAAAGCACTTTATGCACGATGCCCAAAGGGCTCTAAAGGAGGACAGAGTGCACAAAGAGTTACAACACACGACGCAAAGGTCACTAGAGAAATCCAAGATGCACAAAGAGGTACATTGAGCCACACAAAGATCATTGGAATATGCATGTTTCTGTGAAGAATTACACCAAGCAACACAGAAATCATTGGAGGAAGCTCGTGTGCGAGAGGAGATAGAACGTGCAACACAGAGATCATTGGAAGAAGCTCGCGGGCATGAAGAGTTGTAGAGAGATGAACAGAAGGCAATAGAGGAGTATGTGAACAAAGAGCTACAATGCACGGCACTAGAAGAAACGCACCACAACATGGTCGCAAGGAGCAAGCAAAGGATCAAGTAAGTAACTTCTTACGTTGTTGTTCGAAAATGCTAAGTGATCTTGAAGCTGCAAGGAAGTTGACACATATGCTGACAAGATGTATGGGGGAAGAATAAACCATTATCGCTATATATGTCCCGCTGCCAGAAAGGGCCATGCGCCAAGTGAGAAAACAGAAGCGCATAGGAAGAGAGTTCAAAATGATCACTAAACTTGAAAGCTACAAGATGGGCGGTGTCATGTTGGACTTGGGGTCTGATGTGAACATATTTCCAAAGAAATCTTGGGATTTGATGGGCAAGCTAAACTTGGTGTGGTCCCCCATTCAACTCAGGTTGGCCAATTAATACGGAATCTACCCCATTGGTCGACTAGAGCAAGTAGAAGTGAATATTGAAGGGGAGAAGACTAAAGCAGACTTTGAGGTGGTTGAGATCATCGATGACTCGGATCCCTACCCCAAGCTACTTGGCATTGACTAGGCATTTCACAACAATGCAGTTTTGAATCTAAAGAAATGACAAATTCCACTAATTCAGAATGATTCTGCATCTTGGCAGTTTTTCTACAATTTTTTCGACTCTCAAACTTTTGGGGCCATTTTGAGGCCCTAAATGATGTTTTTTTGGCTCAGCAACGCCTAGCATGTAGTAGAGGGCAGATGCCTGGCTAAACAGAATGTGTATCGAGCACCCCAAACGGAGATCGTATGCAAACGTTGTGCCCTCGGGAACTTGATGTATCAACTAACCACATCGAGGCCCACAAACCTTTTGGCATTTCATCTTCTGGGATTAGAGTTTTGGATGTTTAGGGTTTTCTCATTGATGCTTTATGTTAAAATTCATTTTTGACCCCTTTGTAATCATCTTCTTGCGAATGAGCGTAGTTGTCACATGCCTATCTTCATAGATAAGCTACCACAATTCTAGCTAGCTTGTGTGCTTTACATTTTAAAGTGTTTTGTATTTGAGACAACCATTAATAGAATATGAGTTTAATTGTATTACTATGTTTCTTAAAATATCTCTCTGTGTTTCCTTGTTATATCTTTTCCTTCATGTCATTCTCAATATAATCTAGATCAGCGGTATCAGAGCAGTCTCTTCCTTGTTGTTTCTTAGTGCATGTCACCGACAAGGTCAGGGTATAGAGAGTTGGGTCTCGAGAGAGTTTCTCTTGAGGACAACCGCTCTCACCTGCCCAAGCGGCCTCCCATGGCGAAAGAAAAGAGAGACAACAGAGCAAGAGATCCTATAAAATTGTTTCTTAAAGAAGCTCTCGCGCAACAGAGGAACAAGATGATAGATAATTTTGCCCAAATCGTTCGACAGCGGTCAACAACGACGGAAACACCTTCAACAAGCAGTCACTTCGGAGGTGCAACACCCTTCAAGGTACAAGTTAACTTTGATATTCCTTTATTTTAAGTCTAGATAGACACCGACACTATGGAAAATCAGTTAAGTTTGCTTGAGGGTTATTTCTCTACCCAAAAAATTTCCAACAATAAAAAATCACCTTCACGCTCCTTAAAGCTCTTCCCCATGTTAGAGATGAGCAACATGTTAGAGATGAGTCTGCAATTTTTGGACTAGAACCCACTTGGGCGACTTTTTTTATGCCCTCAAGGAGCAATACTACCCTATTGGAAACTATGACGACCAATACACGAGATGGACAACTCTACATCAAGAGAGAGACCATAAAGTGTCGGAGTACACGAACATCTTCCATACCTTGCGCATAAAGTTGGGTATTAAAGACTTTGAGGGGCACCTGGTCCTAAAGTACCACAATGGCCTACATAGGTACATCGAAACATAATGGAGTTCCTTGAAATCTCTTCATTGGGAGACGCTTACCGATATGTTGTCAAGATCGAGCAAAAGAATAAGCAGGATTTTAGCTCTGTAAACCCATCTCAGCAAAAGCACAATAGAGGTGGCCCTAACTCCCAAAGGAAAGGACAAAGCAAGGATGGCTAGCCTTAGGACAACCAATCCAAACCACCAACAAAGAAGGGCAATGGGAAGTCGAAGGACACAGGAAAGTGGTGTGAGTTCCACAAAATCCCTTGGCACAACATTGATGAATGTCGCTCCAAATAGTCATTGTTGGTTGAGACGAAAACCTCTGATTTAGATGTCGACTCAAACTCTGATTCGGAACTGAATGAGGATATACAAACCACTGACACAGAACCCAGTGTCGCCATCACTACCACAAAATTCCAACCAAAGAAACCAGAGGAGCCTAAAGAAGGGCAGCGCCACTTCCACTCAGAGATGTGGATGAAGGGGAACCCCCTCCATTTCATTGTTGACACCGATAGCCAGAAGAACCTAATCTCAGCAGAGGTCATCAATAGGTTGAACCTAACAATGATGCCACATCATCATCCATACAGCATCGGTTGGCTCAACCAAGGACGAGACATCCACATCATCCAGCAATGTCGCCTACACTACGGCATCAAACCCTTCAAAGATGGGGAATTGTGTGATGTTTCCCCCCTTGAAGTTTGTGATGTTCTTTTAGGACAACCACATATGTGAAAGTGTCATGTTATTTATCAATCTAGGCCTCGTAGTGTCATTATTAAATTGGGAGGTCAAATCTACAGGGTACCAAAGGAAATCCCAACTACTATGGTCTCTTTGATCTTTGCAAAGAAGTGTCGAAAGGCGATCTCTCGGACCGAGAGATTTTTCCTCTTTATGGTTCATTTGGAAGGTGAACGGAAGGTCACTGTAACCGCCAAAACCTCTGCATGAGGTCTCTCTACATAACAGTCGCAGGTGGACAAGATAGTAGAACAACACAAAGACATATTTGTCTTGCCTATTGGGGTGCCTTTGCACTGTCAGATAAAGCACTCACTTGATTTGACACCCAGTTCTCCTCTCCCTAATGGCCCTGTATACAGACGTTCTGTTATGGAGAATGAAGAAATCAAATGCCATATCCAAAAACTAATTTTGAAGGGCCACATCAAACCAAGTTCCTCACCTTGCGGGAGCCTAATTGTTATGGTACAAAATAAGTACGGGACATGGCGAATTTGTATTGATTACAAATCCCTAAACAAGATTAGAGTCAAAAACGGATACCCCATCCCCTACATTGTTGATCTTCTCAATCAACTCAAGGGAGCCAAATTTTTCAGTAAGATTGATCTAAAGTCGAGCTACTACGAGGTGTCGATTGAGCAAACTAATGTATGGAAGACATCCTTGAAGTCTAAAGAAGGTATTTTCAAGTTGTTGGTCATGCATTTCAGCTTGACTAATGCTCCAGCCACATTCATGTGAATGAGGATGATATATTGCGACCATTCACAAACTCCTTTGTGGTTGTGGTCGTATATATGGATGACATCCTCATCTTTAGAAAAACCCGAGAGGAACATTTGAAGCACATTCAACAGATCTTGGGCACCCTGCGGCAACACAAGTTATATGCCAATTTCGAGAAGTGTTAGTTCGACATGCAAAGAATCCAATATTTGGGATACAATGTGAATGAGCAGGGTGTGCATGTGGATCCATCCAAGATCCAAGTCATCCTTGATTGATTGGCCCCAAAGACACTGATCGAGCTATGCAACTTCATGGGCCTTGACAATTTCTATCACATGTGTCAGGTTCTCTCATATCGCTTAGGCCCTAAGCCAGGTGACTAGGGGTGGAGCAAAGGCCAAGTTTGTTTGGGTCGTGTCCCAACAGAATAAATTCAAGGATTTAAAATTATGCCTCTGCTCAACACCAGTCCTTATTCTGTCAGTCTGCAACAACCATTTGAGATTGAGACAAATGCTTCAAATTATGTTATTGATGCAGTCCTCACTTAGCATGGGCATCTGGTGGCCTATCACAATGAAACATTATATGATGTTGTTCGCAAATACCCCACCTATGACAAAGAGATGTACTCCATTGTGCAGATGTGTCGACAATGGAAGCATGACAATCTAGGGAAGGAAACGATCATCCACACTAATCATAGGCCTTTGCAATTCATACAAACATAGGGAAAGTTATAGAACCGTCATCTGAAGTGGTCTACGTACCTGTAGCAATTCCACTTGAACATCAAGTACAAGAAGGGCAGCACCAACCATGTCACAGATTGCCTCGGTCAACCCACAGTTGTGGCACTAACCACAGTTCTTAACTCATGTGGGCATGAGACATCCAAGTGGCCACAATTATACAATAGTGACTCTAACTTTGTTTCTCCCTATCAGATATTGAGCACAGGAAAACCAGTTCCAGACTTTCATCTCCAAGATGAATTGTTATACCATCTGAGCCATCTTTGTGTTCCTTCAAGTTAACATACAAAGCTTATTTGGGAAGTTGATTACAGTCGGGCGGCAAGACACTTTGGTGTGGACAAAACAAAAACATTTTTATTGGTCGAAGCTTTGACAAGATGTTCACAAGTACATCATATCATGCACCATTGCCAAACCCGCCATTAAGAAACATGGTCTATACACCCCTCTGCCTACTCTCGATAGGCCTTGGGAGTCCATCTCCATGGATTACATGTTCGATCTTCCTTCAACCAAGCATGAGAATGATTGTGTCTTCATGGTCGTTGATCGATTCTCTAAGATGGCATATTTGGGACCATGCAAGAAGAGCATTGCAGTCGAGGCCACCACTAAGCTCTTCTTTACACCTGTTTGGGATCATTTTGGGCTCCCACTTACCATTATTTCAGATAGAGACAATAGGTTCATAAGTACTCTTTGGTCCATCCTATGGTCGATGATGGACACCAAGCTAACCAAATCGAATGCCTTCCACCCACAAACTGATGGAAAAACATAGGTAGTCAACAGGATGATTGTCCATATCATGAGGATGTAAAATTCCAGACATCCATGCATAAGGGATGAGAGCCTTCCTCGTGTTCAACATAGCTGCAATAGATCCCTCCACAACTCTATTGGCCACAACCCTTTTCAGGTGTGCTTGGGGTTCCAGCCATTGGCCCCCATTGATGTAGCTCTACCCATTTCAGCTGCACAAGAAGAGTCTTCCCATGCTCAAACCGAGGCTAATCAAGCAACCAAATTTGTTGAGTGAACCCAACACATTCAACAAGTTCCTAACATTTTGCAGAAAGCCAACACCAAGTACAAGCAGTGCCACGATCATTGTCGGGTACCACACAAGTTTCAGGTGAGAGAAAAGGTATGGCTGCATTTGCAGAAAGAGCGTCTCACATGACCCCATCGAAAGCTCCACCCACTCTGATACGGGCCTTACACCATCACCAAGGTTGTGGGTGAGAATGCTTTTGAATTAAGTATTCCCTCTTTCCTTGGGTTGCACTCGGTATTTAATGTGGAATTGTTTTGACCGTATTTTCCACCTCTCTTGGACACTTCAGACGTGGTCGAGCACTTGGCCCCTACAAAACTCAATCATGGCTACATTGAACAACCGACGGTTGATCAAATTATGGACACTAAGATGAAGGGAACCCGCCAACAGAACATCCAACTCTATTGGGTCGTCAAAGCAGGGCAACTGCTTCACCAGGGCAAGTGACTCACCAATAATCAGATTCAGCAGAAGTTTCCCCATTTAATGGAAAAACTTGACGCAATGGAGACCACTGCTCCCTAAGGGAGGAGGATTGATCCAGGGCCACCCAATTATTCCACTAATTCATAATGGTTCCACATATTGACAATTTTTCTACAGTTTTTCGGGTCCCAAAATTTTGGGGTCGTTTTGAGGCCCTAAACGATGTTTTCTTGGCTCGGCAACGACTAGAATGTAGTCAAAGACAAATGTTAGGTTGAACAAAATGTGCACTTGGGTAGACCTTCTGACGAGGTACCGAGCGCCCCAAACGAAGATCATATGCAAAATTTATTCCCTGAGGAAGTGGACGTATCAACTAACCACATCGAGGCCCACAAGTCCTTTGGCGTTTCATCTTCTGGGGTTAGGGTTTTGGATGTTTCGGGTTTTATCATTGATGCTTTATGTTAAAAGTCTTTTTCAGCCTCTTTGTAATCAACTTCTTGCGAATGAGCGTAGTCGTGCATCTATATCTTCAAAGATAATCTACCACCATTCTATCTAGCTTGTGTGCTTTGCATTTTACAGTATTTTGTATTCGAGACAATGATTAATGGAATCTAAGTTTAGCTGTATTATTGTGTTTCTTGCAGTATATTTGTGATTCCTTGTAATATCTTTGCCTTCATGTCATTCTCAATATAATCTGAATCAACACTGGACAACCAAGCACATTCCTCGCACTCAATGGGTATGTTTGTTTTCCCATACCATGGACATGGTCCCTAGAAGTTGGTACATCCACGAGGAAACAATAAGGAAAATAGGGGACTGGAGAAGCATTAGTACACAGTTCTTTACAGCATTCAGCTTCATGGTAGAAGCCCCAGTGCAAAAGGAGGCCCTCCTCATAATTAAGGATTTCATCTTTCATCATCAGTCGAAGAATGCCACGCCAAAAGTCGTATGCGCATCTCACAAGTCAACGAAAAAATTGAAGGAGGCAGTACATTGTTGGAAGATTGACAGTAATGATGTCAATGAAGAGGACCCCGGGAGCATAGAGATCAATGAAACCGGGGGCAAGCGCACGATTGAAGGAAAGGCCTTGGATAGCACTGTGTTGGACTATGGTCGCCCAATTAAGACAAAGAAACATAATATCGACACAAAATAAGCACTAAAGATGGCCATCATTTGGGGATTATTGGGACAAGGAAACAATAACCCAAGTGGTAGATTTGCTAATAGAGTATGAAAACTTATTTCCCCAAATATTCTCAGAGATGAAGGGAATCGCAGGATCCCTTAGTGCCATGAAAATTCAACTAAAGTTGGATGTTAAACTAGTAAAAAGGAGACCCTATTGCCTCAATCCCAAGTATAAGGAGAAGGTGCGCAAAGAGTTGGAACAAATGTTGGATGTCAAGATCATTGTTTATGTGGAAGAGTCAGATTGGATTAGTCCAATGGTGGTGCAACCAAAGAAGACAGATGACATAAATATTTGTGTCGACCTGTGTAGCCTAAACACAGTCTATGTACATGATCCATTCCCCACACCATTTATCGATGATGTGGTCAAGAGGCCTACTCCTTCACGGGTGGCTTCTCAAGGTATCACCAAGTGCGAATTATCGAAGAAGATCAAGCCAAGACAAAGTTCGCAATGAAATGGGGCTCATTTTCCTACACAGTGATGCCATTTGGGTTGAAGAATGCACCCGCAGCATTTTCTAGGATTGTGGTCACAGCATTCAAGGATTTTATCCATAATTTTTTGGTGGTGTACCTAGATGATTGCACAGTGTTCAATGTCTTAAAAGAACATATTCAGGCCCTAAGATTGATGTTGGATAGGTGTCTCCAGCTACATAATTCCTTGAATTTGAAGAAGTGTATATTTTGTACACCATTCAGGACATTGATCAAACATGTGGTATGCCAGGAGGGGTTGTTGGTCGATCAAAGAATGTTGCGATACTGGATATGGTAGCTCCCACATCAGTCAAAGAATTGTGTGCCACATTGGGCCACACAAGGTATTACAAGTGGTTCATTCAAAGTTACGCGAAGGCCATTGTGCCACTAGAGAAGTTGTTGCGCAAAGAAACGAAGTAACTGTGGACACAAGAATGTCAAAAATCCCTAGATACATTGAAGGAGAAATTGGTAACAACATTGATCTTGGTATTTCCCAATTGGACTAAGATTTTCCATGTTAATGTAGATGCATCGTCCATTGCACTGGGCATCATCCTCGTGCATCCCGATGAAGGGAACATTGATCATCCAGTTTACTTTTCTAGCCACAAGTTGCCCGATTTGGAGAAGAATTATACCACAACGGAGCGTGAAAGCATGACTATGGCATATGCCTTGCAGAAGTTTCGACACTACTTATTAGACACCCCATTAAAGTTCTTTTCTAACCATTCGACGTTTAAGTATTTGGTCAACAAGCCAATGTTGGGGGGAGAATATGTCGATGGCTTTTACTCTTTCAAGAGTTTGAGAGTTTGAAGTGGTCGTTAAACTTAGCAAACACAATGTAGGTCTAGACCACCTGTCAAGGATCAAGTTTGGGGAAGAAGGTCGCAACTTAGATGATGAACTTCTTGATGCACAACTCTTTAGAGTCGAAGCAGTGTCAGATCAACTTATTGAGATTGCAACGTACCTCACAACAGGACAAGCATCAATTGGTTACACACAAACACAACATCGTCAACTGGTGACCCACAGTGTCGACTGTCAGTTGATTTTCGGGCACCTATATGAGCTTGGCGTAGGTGTGTTTTAAATCATGAACGGGTCATCATTTTGTATGAGGCTCATGAAGGCATTCCAAGGGGGCACAACATCGGTAAAGAAACAACGCATAAGGTAGTATGTACAGGTTTATGGTGGTCGTCAGTATTTACAGATGAAAAGGAATATTGCAAACAGTGTGACATTCACCAGCAAATCGGGAAGCCCTGTTGCAAGATGAACTGCCCTTATTCTTGGTCACAATGTTAGAATCGTTCGACAAGTGGGCTATTGACTTTGTGGGACCAATCCATCCCCCAACGCACTAGAGAGGGGTGTGCTACATTTTTACTGCCACAAAGTATTTGACACATTAGTCAGAAATTGTGCCAGTCAAAGAATGCACTGCAAAAACCATCGTGCACTTCACATTTGAGAATGTGATCACAAGATTTGGTTGTCCAAAAGTGTTAATGAGTGATCAAAGCGCACACTTCTTGAACGACAGAATTTGCATGCTCCCTCGAGAATTTGTGATCCATCACCAAAAGAACACCCCTTATCACCCACAAGCTAATGGTACAATGTAGGCATTCAATAAGATTCTAGAGCATGCCCTAACCAAGGTTTGTAATGTGTAGCACAACGACTGGGATCAATGTATTCCAGCAGTACTATGGGCATATAGAATGACATTTAAGCGGTTGACTAAGCACACACCATTCAGGTTGTTCTATGGAAAGGAGGTCGCCATGCCATTAGAGTTCGTTGTTCCAAGTTTGTGAATGTCCCTCACCACACAGATGTACAAAGAACAATTGCTTCAACAGCGGTTGGATGACCTTATGAATTTCGAAGAGGACGGGGTCATGGCGAGTTATAGCCAATGGGTCAAAAAGCAGAAACATAAAGCATGGCACGACAATAACATTTGGCACGAAATCTTACAACCAAGTTCTTTGACATTACTATATGATAGCAAATTCCTCGAACACCCTGAAAAGTTGTGCATGTGTTGGTTAGGCCCATTTCGACTAGTATACATCAGTGAAGTAGGAGCAACAAAGTGGACCACACTACAGGGTCAACCGCTCAAAGGGCTCATCAATGGCAGCAAGCTAAAGGTGTATTATGGCCCGCAGGGGTCGAATGCACTATGAAGTATCCACACAATGCAGAAGTTAGTGTAGCGTAGGAGTTAGGTAGGTAGGTACAAAGTAGATATAATTACACATTCATTAACAAGTCAGGACACAACCCACTCACATAGGATGACAGGACAAGAGGACAAGTCTGCAGATTTTGCAGATTTGAGCCAACTGGTGAAGTCATGAGCAGCGTACAGAGTATTGAACAAGACAACGGTCTCGCACAGGCAAGGTATGGGATACACGGCGGTTGGCAGCAATGAAGGGTCAAGCAATCTAATTTGAACAGATCACACATGGTTAGGGTACACGGACAGTTATGACGATACACTCTAAAAGGCACATCTTCAATACGACAAATCGATACAATTAGCATTCCCACCACATGAAACCCACATAGGGATTAGAGTAACTTAATACATCCATACCAAAGTTCAACGACAGTCAAAATTTGACAACATCACAACATGGGGTCTAGGCCTTGTTCTTGGTTATTTATAACCCCTACGCCCACAAAAAATCATTCACAGAGAGTCGATGATCCCTCACATATAGTCTTGCCCACAATTGCAAGGTTGTAGTTTCAGAGATTTGTCAGCCTCTAACCTCTAACAAGTGAATGGTATCCTACCGCTCTTTATCCACACAAGCACCCCAAAGTCCTACGGTTCCCTTCTCATGCCAATTGCAGCGTCAAGTCCAACTATTGGGAAGGGGACCCAACCTACAATTCACCGACAACATGAAGATGGATGCCAAACAATTCCCTGAATTGTGCTTCGAAGCTTTTGCAATGGGCCAGCTCTCCAAGTCGAGAGTTGGTGCTCCTGTTGCCATGGATCAACACCTTTGTTGACATTGGTAATCTGATTCTTCGAGTTTCCCCCTCTATCAGTTGTAGTGGTTTGTGTCTTCCTCGGTATGAACACTCCTAAGAGAGACATAAAGAAGACGACAATCATGGTCGATGGAGCCATCATGATGGGTCGAGCCTTGACAGGCACCAAGGTGGTTTGGTCGAGTCGCGGAGAAAGGCTCTGGCTTGTTTGTGCTTGGATTTCTGGACTACATGTTGAAAGACATCAATTTTCGCTAGTTCAAACTGAGATAGATGGAGGAGGGGTCAAGAGTCTGGAAGAATGAATGTTGAATTCACCATTAACCTCTGAGGCTACTCGACTCATTCCATGACCTATGTCGGGCTACAACCACATCCCAGATCAATGATTTGTCCTTACTCGAGCATTGTGCGGAGATCCCTGACTGTCCATTTTAGTCATCTACCAATTCAATCTAGAGCCTAATGATGCAACAGCATTGTTGGCTTGAGGACGAGCTAAGTAATAGTGTTGCGGGCCTTTTGGCACCCAAGGTTTTGGGGAAGTTGCATGCGCACCACAGATCATTACTACACGTGCGCCCATGAAGATACATTGAGCGGCATCAGGAAGGATCAGCATCACCATCGACCAAAGGAATACTACACACGCCAACCCTATTTTGTAATGCGCACAAGGAATCAAGACGACCGCATGTAGCAAATCTAAGTGTATCTTCAGGAATATTTAGTACTTGAGTATTACAACGACTTGAATGATCATGGGCAAAGGTATGGACGAGTTGACAAGTCAATTAAGATTTCCACATTCCAGGAAGTTTTAGGCGTTGCATGGTGGACACGTAAAAGGGGTGGATCTTTTGTTCACTCAAGAGAGTGGAGCAGAGCAGTCGAGTCAAAAGAGAGAGCGGAGCAATGTAACAAAGAGTTCATGACTATAAAAGAGAATCGACTAAAATAGAAAGATAGAGTTGCAGGTCCAGTTTTGTCCAAGTCTGCATGAATCTATGCATGAGTTTGTAACAGAGTCAAAACAATGTAGGAATGAAGGAATGAGACTACAGTGCATGGCGCAGATTTATGTAATGATTTATGTATGATTTTAGAAAACATAACGTGGATTTGTGGCAGATCTCTATTATGGGTTTTTGTATTTGTATGCATTTGAAGCTAATGAATGGAATACAAATTCTTTCTCTCTGCAATCTGATTTGTGATATGGTTTAAATGTATATATGCTTACTTTTTTATGCATATTATTATGTTATTTAGCATGGATGAATGAGTGTATGTATGCCCGAGAGGTTTCCCTATATGCATTGCCCCTTTGCATCAAACACAAGACTATCGGTCTTTGTGATTCTTGTGGTGTCTCGGGTGAGATCTTCGATCCTAGACGAAAGATTGAATATGCAAACGCCTTGGGGTTTTTGTTGGTCTAGCTTGATGAACTATGGGTCTTAAACCTCTCAGCACGGAGAGTGGAAACAAACAATATCCAACACCTAACACCATTAATTCCCTTGGTACCATGACATACTCCATTTGTTGGTCACAGCTCAATTCCCTATGACGATGACTAAGTCACAAAGGTCGCTAAAGCTTAGCGCAAACAAGAATTTTGTGGTAAAGGCAAAGCTCCATTGGAAAGAACCTAATGGCCTACTACTCAAGGGCATGTTGGAAGAAGAAGTGGAGTATTTTATCAAAGACATGCATCAAGGGATTTTTGGTGGCCATTATGCAATAAGGGCAACATTGTAGAAAATCTTAAGGTTTGAATACCACTACCTTACCCTTTTCTCTGATGTCCATAAATTTGTTAAGGCTTGCCATGAGTGTCAAATCTTTTCTAGTAGATAGAAAATCTATACTTTACCCATGAAGCATGTCCAAGTGAAAGCATATTTCCAATAATGGGGCTAGATTTCATATGGGAAGTCCACCCCCCCTCCAGTGGCTAGTACAGGTGGATCTTAACAAAGATTGACTATTTTACTAAATGGATAAAGGCCATTCCCACTAAACAAGCCATTGATCAAGTTGTCATCAAGTTCTTGGAAGAAAACACTTGCCTAGGTTAGGTTTCCCGAAGAAGGTTGTCGTTGATAACGCCAAGGCATTCAATGCATGGAGGTTTGTAGATTTCAAACAAAAACACAACATATTCTTAAGGGATTCGTCCAAGTACTATCATGAAGGAAATGGCCAAGGTGAATCCTCTAATAGGAATCTCATGAGGGTTGTTAGGAACACAATGGCAAAAAATAAAAAGACATGGGACTCTCATCTCATATATGCATAGTGGATAAATAGAATCAACACAAAGAGGGCCACAAGGAAATCAACCTTCCAATTAGCTTATGGCATGAAGGTAGCAATGCTTGTGATGAAATTATTGTAGCATATAGCGGCAAACCTAGACAATATCATGAGGATAGATCAGCTAGTGGAGGTACAAGGGAAACATAATCAAGTGTATGAAAGGTTTAAAGAATACACCATCAAATGAAGAGGAACTTGATAAAAAGGAATTTTCAAGTAAGGGACATTGTTAAGTTCTAAGAAGAAAGAAATAAAGACCCAAACAAACATGGAAAGTTTGCCATCCTATGGTTAGGGCCCTATGTGATTGACTTTGTTTGCGGCCTCACCCAAATTTATTTCATTTAGAAAATCTAGATGGGGTGCTACTAAATTTTCCTATCAATGGTAGGCATCTCAAGCACTTTATTGCTTAAGAAAGACGAGTTTAAAAGAAAACTTACCTTGTACTACAATAGATTAGGTTCCAAACATTTTCTATTTTTTCTTTTTTTGTTAGTTTTCCCCGATTTTTA
>WSFP011475336.1:0-17069 GCA_009831015.1 Picea engelmannii
ATTTTTGATATTGAACTGAAACAAGTGAAGTGGTATATCCTTGAAGGATTCCTACACTATAGAAGTGAATTGGTTTGGAATAGTTGAGAATATAAAAGGTAACTTCCTTATCATGTCCAAGTCTTGTTCTGTGTTTGTTGTCGTAGATTTCTTCCCAAGGTCTAATTATAGGGTTGGAAATATTACTTTGAATTTGTTGCATAAGTTGATTTACTACATGTTGTTGCACCATTGATAGGTTTTCATCAGTGAACTCTTGAAATTTAGGTTCAACTTCATTTGAATATTCATCTATAGCTATGTTACTGTTTGATCATGTGCCCACTGTTGATTAGAATCTAGAATTTGAAATTGATGGACACCAAATTCAAATAAAGGATTATTCTAAACAAAGACTAGTTTATAATGCGGTAGAAGTTGTTGATTTTTGAGTTGTATTTCATTATGTTGGAGTTGTGATTGAGTCTAAATAAGCTCAACTTTAGCTTGCGAACTTACAAACAAGTTAGAACATAGTGGATAGTTCCTTTGTTTATTAGGATTGTGTTCTTCTTAGTAGTGGGCATTAGAATGTTGAATGACTAATAATTTTTTAATTTGGGCCATTTGAAAGATTTAATTATGCCTCCTTGTCCACATAGTTCTTGGTACAATGTGCTTAGTTAAAAAAGTGTAATTGACTTTATAGAAAAAAAGGCTTCTTGCAAATCCACCCTTTGACAATAAGACTTGTTACCACACAAACTCACACTTATAGAGATAAAACTCTGAAAGCTCAAGTAAGATCCGGTGTAACTCAAAGGGAGGCCACTATCACCTCAACAACCCTATTTCACTTTAGGCCGGATCTCCTTCGGCTCAAGGGGGTATCCCTAGGTTAATATTGCTTAGATTTAGTACAATGAAGCTCAAGGTGATATGAAGATTAAATCCAAACAAAATAGTTTTGGTAAATTTTAGGGTATGAAAGATGATGAGAGAATTGAAGACTAGTGTCTTTTCATTGGGCATATGGGGTCAACCAGGGAACCTCTTGAAGTAGGTAAAAAATAGATATTGGATGATACTTAAGGTAGTCCACTACAAACCTTAGGAGATCCTCCTATAGGGTGACAACTAGGGTAGTCCAATACAAACCCTATAATATCTTCCTATGTCCTTTAACAGGCTTTTAAGACAATATTAAGGGAAGGTTCTCCACTAGAAACCTTCACAGGGTTTATAAGACAAGATCTATTCAAGAAAAATACAAGGAAAATGCACCTTCACGACTTGATAAGTACACCACTTGATAAGTACATTTGCACTTAATATATCCAATAAATAAATCCACAAAGACTTAAAATAACACTTACTAAACCTTTTTTCATCCATAAAGCCCTCACTATGAATCATCCATCAAACTTGAAAATTCATCCACAATTAGTCTCCTCAATAAGTGGCCCTTAGTTTTTCATCCATAGCACAAATCCAAGACAAAAGTACTCCAACAAATTTAAGAAATTTTAGAATTTCTAAGGGATTTCTCCCCAAATCCAACCATGAGAAAATGAGAAGTGTATCTCTATTTATAGAGGAAATGCTCAAATTCCTTTACATTAGAATATTAATTTCCTAGGATAAAACCCCTAATCTAGCCTAAGGATGGGAAAAAGCCCTCTTCTTCAATCAATTAATTTAAAATATACAAAGAAGGGTTCCTTAAATCGCTTGTACACCATCAAAGGGGAACAAGCCCTCAAAAGTAACCCATCTCCATAAATGAGGGGAACAAGGGATTTAGTGCACAACATCCAGCCTCCAAAGGCCCATTCAAGGGTGAAAACTTCGTCAATAACCCAACAAAATTACTCCAAAGAATGTCATCCAACCTCCAAAGGCTTCCTCAAAATGCAGAAATTCCCAATTAGCTCCTCCTAACATATAGGTCAAACCTACAAGTCTCCTCGAGTCGACCATGTGCTCTGAACATGAATATGCAACCTTTAAAGGCTTCCCAAGTTTGTCTTCTCCGTGAATTATGGAAGTAATGTTCCAAATCCTCTTATGTGGACACATGGACCCCCAAAGCACAACGACCCTTCAAAAGTTAAATGCTTCAACAAGTAATGTATGCAACAACATCAAGTTTTCCAGTGTTCAAGTCGACCCTCCAAACATTCGTCTAAATTTTAAGACGTCCAAGGGTTGGCCCTGCTTCAAACTTATGTTTTAACATCACACACACACACACAAACATAACGGCTTTGCTTATTTAGCTTCGTTCTAGGCTTCCAAATCAACATAGGTCTCTCTCCTTTGGTCTCATTTTACAATGTTTTGTTTCCAATGTTCGAGAGGTAATAGAGCATGTAGTCATCATTTAGAAGAATACAACAAAAATCATAAGGAAGTCGAGGTGCCCCATCATTTGTACAAACCGTGCTAGACTGAAATCTTTATGTACAAGATCATATTGATGAATCTTGACTCTGTTATATTGTCATACCCATTGGGTCATCCAAATTTTCTAATCTATGAGAAATCACCGAAGGAATAAGCATATTGGATCATAGATCATTAGACAAACTCACTTTTAATTTCTAATGCTTGAGGTGATCACTATGAATTATTAGAGGCAGATCGATGAAGTAGAATAGAGTTATGTGGTAGATCAATCTCTTGAGGTAAATCACATTTTAGCATTACCAATGATTTTAGATATGAAACATGCAAATGCTCACTCAAAGTTGTTGCAATGAATGCTCTTGGCATGGTTCGGATTACAATGAGGAGCTACAACTACCACACTTCAAACTAGAGACTCTAGGAATAATCAAACATTGACCTTTTGGAAAAACCATGCCATAAACACATCAATCCATATGGTTTTTATAACAAAGCATGCTAGATTTCAAGTAAATATGAACACTGTTATCCCCACTTTCTGGGATAACTAAGGAGATCATGTATCGAGGCCCTCAAGTTGTAGATATGGAGTGCTAAGAGACTACATGACCAGTAGTGTCAACTTGCATCTACAAAATTTTGCTTCGTCACCATATTTGATCCATTGTCAGTGCATCCACCACACTAGCTAGCTTCTGCAAGGTACACGGGTCTTGCTCCATGCGGTACAAGTTAGGTATTGTGGCAGGTAATCACCTTAATATTTAAGCATTTGAACATGTTGTATTTAAGCTACTTTTAATTATAGAACGTCTTCTTGGACATTATGACTTTGACCCTGTTCCACCTTGGTGAGTTTCATAGATTTCCTAGTAAGTGGCCAACCTTTGGAAAGGTTTTCAACTAGGGGTCCCTTGAGGGGTCATCGCACCATTCCCCACCATACATACCGCTTTCCTCTCATTACATTCCCATCATAATTCCCTCTTCTAGGCCCTTTGACTTTAATGACCTGAGAAGGGCATGTACCTCATTTCATGGGAAGAAGGGGCTGAAGGCCTAGAGGGATTGATGTTGGCTAAAAAGATAAAATCCTAGATATTAGCCTTCTAGATGCTTTGCACAGGGATCCCTGACAAAACAATGAGATGCTTCTCTGCAAGAAAAGGGGGACCCACAAAAATAAATGATAATGAATGATTAAGGGGTTAGTTGGAGGATAGGAGGTCTCATCACGAGCCGACCTATCATGATCATAGGTATTTAGCGGTATGACATTACCATCATCTCATCACCAAGCCAGGGTAGTGGCTCTCAATTACTCCACTGAGAGAAAGAGGGTCTCATCACGAGCCAACCTTCCCACTTCCACAAGGTATTTGTGAGTGACACTGTCATTATCTGGACACCACGCCAGGACAATGGCTTTCAACTCGTTCCTTAAACATGAAAGAAACAAAGAATGAAAAGAAGATGGACTCGGAAAAAAGTGCATTGCAAACGAAGATGCCACACACCCTCTACAAAGGCACCCATAAATGAGATAATACGAGCCCTTGTATGTCACGAAACTCATCGGCCTATGAAGTCTAAAACGCTTCCACCTCATCATCCACTACATGACCTTGAAAGGCCATCCTTCAGAGCATCCCCTACTTGAAGGCTTTGGTCTACCCAATAGGATTCCTATGACACCCCACCCATACTTAAACTTGATCAATTGTATAGGGTTTAAAACTTTTGTTTAATTTGATGAGGTAGTTTTGATGCACATGTTTAGGTGCCTTACTTATTAGACGTGGTTTATACTTGCTATGATATCTTTGGAGGGCGCGCCCTTTTGTTTTTCATGACCTCTCTTGGTGGCTAGTTTTGGGAGAACAAGGCTAGCTTGGACTTCCATGGGCAAGGAGTCCACAGGTTGGATGTGGTAGGCCCACACACCAAATCACAAAGAGATGCCTTTGGAAGCTTACTTGACATCATGGAGGATCTTATCCATCCCCTAGCACCCAAATGATTTTCCTAGGAGAGGCAAAACGTAATCTTTTGAGGGTTGATGTCATACATGAGGGGGTTTGATGGTGATGGAATGATTACACATTGACAATTGGCATATTTTCACTAGATGAGACATGGAGAAGGCTTAGCACATGATAAAGAGGCTCAAAGGGCCCCAACGACTTCCACATCTTCTCCAACGACTTTCAAAGTGTCAAAACATCCCCTAGAGGGGTGACATCATCTTTTTTTTAGGGTTTCTTTTGTGTAAAAGTGAGTTTTAAGATGAATTGTTTAATATTATTTTGATGCAAGGGGTAAGATAAGGCTTGTTGACCCCTTATCTTATGTTTTACCCTTGCTAAGTGGAAAAACTATGTGATAGACATTTTGTATAAATAGAGATCATGAAATCTTATTTTGAATCATAACTCTCCCATTGTAAAGAGCTAAATACTGAAATTTTCTCTAGCTTGAAGCTCTTTGTTCTCTTGTGATATGGTGTGGTGTTGTCTTTGGTTATGGAGTACATGATGATGATGCACTATCTCTTGGAGGTCTACACCCCTACTTTAGCTCCACCATAATTTTAAGCATAGAATTATTGCTTGCAAGGGTTTTATAAGGAAGTATAAGGATATACACCCCTTAGTTTTAAACCCTAGATAGGTTACTTGCTTTGGGGAATAAGAGGATTTCTACCCCGAAGGAGGTAGTAGATCTAGCTCTTTATTTTTTACCCGATTAACCCATCAATCAAAGGCACTAGTCGTTGCATTGGAGAAATAAAACATTGCATTGTAAACATGAAAAGTTGATGTTTTGAAGTTCACTTGGATATTGTTCTTTGAGCCCCAGGCTATATTGCCTCATTGAGGCATCCTCTTTCACCCACTAAAACTTCTTGTTGTAATAAAACTAACCTAAAACCATTAGGGCTGCATAAATCTAACCTTCTAAACCTAGATAACTCCTAAACTAACCTTCGAAATTAGCTACAACTTTTCCCTAACAAACTACTAACCCTAGTGCACATTTTTAGCTAGTTTGAGGTGATTTTCATTGGTTGAATTTTCTAAGTCTTGGTTTACTACAACCATAAGGATGATAAATATCACTGCAGTAAGAATTTTGTGACAACCTTGCTTTTATGCTAAAGTCTTGCTCTTTCATTCTTGAGTTAAACTAGTCTTTACTAGCTTGTCTCTTGCTTACTTAATTAGACTTTTAGCACTTATTTTGCAGCTCTTATTATCTTTTATATGCTGATATATATCACTAATTGTTGCTACTATTAGGGACAAAAACTTAACTTGCTTTCCCACCTAACGTATTGCATCATATACTTGGTTTTCCTTGTGTCTTGGGTATGTATTCACTCTTGGCAGGTTACTCAAAGCATTGACAACCTTAAGAAACCCTCAAGACTCATTTCCAAGTGCCCTCTTCCATCTAGAAACTTGACCTTTAGGGGCATCCATTCATACATCTTATCTTCCATCTCAATAACCCCCTAGGGTCATCGAGATTCCCCCCTTGAGGCGACTACCTCACCTCTAAAGTGACGGGAACACCTGCCTAAGGTGATAGTGGGTAGGTGCTCTCTAAGTTGTCGCCAATTGGTGGTTGGGTCAAGATTTTCCCAACCTACAATTTGTGCAATAAAAAATACCATAAGCCAATAATGGTATACTAGGAGACCATAAGGACGCTCATGAACCCACATATATATTTATTTCAACACAAATATTAAGAGATACAAACTAAAGTTGTAAAGAGAGTTATACAACCTTGCTTTCCTTGATGATGTAACTCTTGTGCACCAACTACTCTTCTTTTGTTTCATACTCATCTTAGCACTATCATCTCACACCATTGACTACACTTTTCACGGGAGTTGTAATATCCCAAATCCACAAATCTGGATATTAACTCTCTACTAACCCTATCTGTCGCAGATCTGATACTCTTTGGGTGGTTGAATGGGTTATTTAGGTTTTTGACTATATTTGATAACTTGAATTTAACATTCGTGCTGATTTTGCATGTGGTTTTAGGTGGAACAACTTGTTTAAGATACATTGAATAGTCAAGAAATTACAATAATGACATGCATGTACAAAACTTCACACACATACTACATGCATGTAAAATAACCAAACCAATTTTCAATTAGACCTTCAAATGACCAAATCTATACTAGAATACTAGTAAAAGCATGGAACAATACCTAGAACTAACATGCGTCGCTAGATCATTGGCATGCAAGCCCAATCTGTGACATGTGTGGGTTTACATCTACATGTAGCGCTCGATCTACTGCCAAAAGATGAATCTAATGCATGCACAAGCAAGAGTCATTCGAATATGATGAGATCTGTCCTAATGAAGTCACCTTCTTCCCTAGAAGACTCACCCTGGATGGATCTACTGCTGTTAGGCTCCTATATCTCTCTATCATTGTCGAAAGTAATCTGTCCAACTGCTGGGAATACCCTCACGCTGGCTAACACTGAAAGAGTTGCCCAAGTAAATTCCACCGTTAGAATCTGATGGAACCTATCTTGAATAGAGCGCTTGTCTCCCTCTCTAATGGGTAAGAAGAAATCTGGGTCACTAACCCTCTAGATGAGTAGATACAAGAATCTATAATCTCTCCTCTGTCTGTCAAACACATTACAACTCCACTAACTGAATGTGATGCCCTGATGGCTAGAAGGCTCAGAAAAATGTGTTGGATGGCTCAAATGAAGCGCCTTCCCCTGATCTCAAATGGGTTTAGGTTTGCTAGGCCTCCTCAGGAAGAGTGACTCAATATACCTCTGATGTCTCCTCTAGAAATCACGCTAGAATATGACTGATGGAGTTGGATCTCTGATCTCCACACTCAATCTGACTGTTCATCTGTAATGAAAGCAATGGAAAACCTGTGTGGTCTCCCCGATTGGCTAGGGTGTGTCTCTCAACACCGAATCCAATCCCTCGGCGTCTTCATCCTGGAATCCACAAGTATCCTCAAATTCGCCTGAATTTGGGTTTCTCCTCAGAGCTCTAGTTTCAATTCTCAAAATCATCAATAATGACCCATTAGGTCATTTTCCCTCCCCTTACATCCACTAAAACCCTAATTCTTCGTTGACTTTTCACTTAAGCACTTTCCCTAAGTTTTTTTTATTTAATATTCACTTAAGCGCTTAATTACCTTTTCCTACTTAGTCACTTAATGTCACTTTCAAATTATAACATTTCCCTAGTGAAATGACATCAAATGAACATTTTCTCATGTTTCTTCCTAGCTATAGTCTAAAGGGGATGTTTGGACTACTAAACCCTCCTCTCTGGAGTCCTCACTCAGAAAGGGACATTACAAGAGCTATCAAGGCCTTGAAACCATAAACAACTTTAATACATAAAACACAAGACAAGACACAAAAACTTGTTGGAAAAGGCTTTAAACCATATTCTCGTTACAATATTCATTCCAATGATACACATTTATAATACATGGATGTAACCACCTCATAAACTAGATTTACTCTCACAGGGATTCCTCATCAAGAGAGATGGCTAGGAGAAAGCAAAATATGATCTAATACACACTTACGAAAAAAACTATATCTTATAATGTGAAATACTTAAAAGTGGTGTAGGACTTCATGATTGTATAGGGCATCATAGGCAAACAAACTCAAGTGTCAGGGACAAAATGTTGTTTCTTGGTAGCATATTGCATAGAATTGAAACTAACCAAAACTTGGAGATGCTCACATCAAGCAAATCCAAGGAAATGTCAATAACATCAAAACAATCATCATAAATGAAAGCAAACCCACCCTTCCCTTTTTTCGCAAGTGTGAATGGGCTGCTCCTAATGCACATCTCCTAAACACAAAGCTGAGAAATGGTAGAAATTTGTTTGTAGCACTCTAAAGTTAGAGTCGAAACTCTTTACAAAGTCCTAAATTTTGGTTGCAACATGTATAATTTTTGGCATTTGTACAAGTGCATTGTTTTAGGTGCCTTGATCATTGGAAGGTATCAAAATTCTTAGAAATGAAACTTTTCAATATCCACATCTTTTAGTGAACATTAATAATATATATATTTCGTTTTTTAGCAAAATAAGTTAGTCTTGAATGCACTATCATTTACCTTTTATATGATTTTCAGCTCGAAAAAGTTGCAATGACAAGAGGAATGCAGTCTTCCTTTCCTTAATTAATAGGAACTAATGAACAAGTAAATGTAAGTTCAAAGTTAAATGCTAAAAAAATGATTCAGGCAACAATAAAATGAAAGGACAATGGTTTAATTACAAAAATCTTACTCGAGGACCTAAGTAATTTGAGATCATCTTTATCGATTTCACTTTAGGTATTTTGTAGTTTCTAATCTTCATCTCAAAATTTTCACCAAACTGAGACACTGTGTATTCATAAATATACCAACGACCTCTTTGAAGGCATCCAATAAGTGTGGGGCTCGCATTTCGACCACACTCAAATTAAGATTCTCAATTCAAGGTGAGTTGTCCTTGTTAACACCATCAAATCCATTTCTTTAATTCACCGTGTGAGTATTCTGGTAGTTAGTCATCAAGTCAGAATTTATAAATGCAGGAACATGTTATTACTTTTAAAACTTTCATAGAATGGTTAGTATGTCGTGGTTTTTGCAATCTTCAATCCTTTCTTGAGAGAGCTCTTGTTTACCCTTTTAAATTACACTTTCCCTATGCATACATACTGTTTGCATTTGAGTCTAAAACTTCCCTTCCACAACCTCCCACCAGCCCTTTCAGTCAGTAAGTGCATGTATTAGAGTTTGATTCAATTGGAACAAGGAATTAAGATCCATTGTTGATCAAAACAAGACTCTTTAAAGTTATAGACATCAAAGTTGCATCAGCAAAACTTAAGATAGACTGAAGCATTTTCCTTTCGGAATGCATTGAAGCTAGAAACAGTGTCTCCAATGAATTCTTAATTGAAGACATATTACAACAAAAAATTATAAATGCTTGCCAACAACTAGTAAAACTGAGATCAAATTCCTATGCTAATCTAGCCTAGGCAATTCACACCATCTCACTCAACTTGATTTTCAATGCAGGAACATGTTATTACTTTTAAAACTTTCATAGAATGGTTAGTATGTCGTGGTTTTTACAATCTTCAATCCTTTCTTGAGAGAGCTCTTGTTTACCCTTTTAAATTACACTTTCCCTATGCATACATACTGTTTGCATTTGAGTCTAAAACTTCCCTTCCACAACCTCCCAGACCTTTCAGGCAGTAAGTGCATGTATTAGAGTTTGATTCAAATGGAACAAGGAATTAAGATCCAGTGTTGATCAAAACAAGACTCTTTAAAGTTATAGACATCAAAGTTGCATCAGCAAAACTTAAGATAGACTGAAGCATTTTCCTTTCTGAAATGCATTGAAGCTAGAAACAGTGTCTCCAATGAAATCTTAATTGAAGACATATTACAACAAAAAATTATAAACACTTGCCAACAACTAGTAAAACTGAGATCAAATTCCTATGCTAATCTAGCCTAGCCAATTCACACCATCTCACTCAACTTGATTCTCAATGCAGGAACATGTTATTACTTTTAAAACTTTCATAGAATGGTTAGTATGTCGTGGTTTTTGCAATCTTCAATCCTTTCTTGAGAGAGCTCTTGTTTACCCTTTTAAATTACACTCTCCCTATGCATACATACTGTTTGCATTTGAGTCTAAAACTTCCCTTCCACAACCTCCCAGACCTTTCAGGCAGTAAGTGCATGTATTAGAGTTTGATTCAATTGGAACAAGGAATTAAGATCCAGTGTTGATCAAAACAAGACACTTTAAAGTAATATACATCAAAGTTGCATCAGCAAAACTTAAGATAGACTGAAGCATTTTCCTTTCTGAAATGCATTGAAGCTAGAAACAGTGCCTCCAATGAATTCTTAATTGAAGACATTACAACAAAAAATTATAAACGCTTGCCAACAACTAGTAAAACTGAGATCAAATTCCTATGCTAATCTAGCCTAACCAATTCACACCATCTCACTCAACTTGATTCTCAATGCAAAATCCATACCACTGCTAACAATTTCTATATAAATATACAGTCTAGCAACAAGCCATTCATGATGTCCAATCCACTCTCGTTTGTGAAGGTAAAATTCATTGTTATCGATTTGGCAAAATTCTTTGAAATTCTAAAGCTCTTGCGATATATTTTTGCTACTGCGTATATTCTTTGAAGAAATGTCAATAGTTTTCCAAAAGAAAAACAGAGGAAAGTGACAACTCCAAGTAACTTCTTTAAGACTCTTGTATTTCATGACCCGTCTTCAGAGCCTAGGAGCATCTTTTGTTTAGTTCTTCATTGAAAATGCAATTTATCTAACTCCCTCTCGAGGATTTATTTGCCATGATCTTTATGTCATTTGATGCCATGTCACTCATCCATATTGCACCCATATACAATCATCCATAGCAAATACTAACACTCCTAGACACTTTATTCCCATTCCATGCAAGTCCCATTTGCACAATCCCCCTCCCACACACAATTCCTACGTCCTGGATAAAAGAGAAATATGGTATGTGAATACTTTTTATAATTTGAGCATGAGAACTACAAAACTTGCCAACTTTTGAGAAATATGGAAGACAAATTGCAAGTACCGCTTCACTCCCTTGGCAACAATAATGATAAAAGAAGACTTGTACATGTTCAGGCATACTATAACCCACTAAGAGTTATATGCACAACATTGGGTTTTAACATCTGTCATGCTGCCATAAATAAGAAACTCAGTAGTCCCACAGCTATGATCCTGTTGGATTCTTGTATCTATGCTTCATGTAGATTCACTGGACCACATCCACCTGCGCTAACCAAACAGCATATAATTCTGACACTTCATTTTCTAACTTCCAGCTCAGAAAAATGTTAAAGAGAAGATAGATTTGATATCATATGGAAGTAAGTTCTAACAGACCATGCAAGTAGAATTGAGGTGGTAAGCATTAGCCAATCTTCCCTACAATAATCTGCCGAAGTTTCATCTTAAGGAAAATTATAGAATGATAAAGCAAAACATGGAGTAAGAAACTGCAGCCACAGGTTTCCTGCAAATTTTATATTATATAATTGATTCAATTAGGAAATGTGGCCCTTATTTGCAAGCTCTCATAATTTAGAGAATAAAAGCGATACAAAAAGGACCTGATGATTTCAACAATTAGTATGTAGGAACAGAGGAAAGGACCATTGCCACTGATCATTCGTAAGACTTTCAATTTGACTCTTGCATAACTAGAAATGCAATGTTATACATCGAAAAGAGCTTTGCAAACCTAAATAAGATTCTACTCTGTTAAGTTGTTTCTATATTTATTATGGAAATAATTGTACATCTTATTTCATTCTTGCACAATTGAACGTTCAAAAATTTTACACAACAATTACAACTGTCATGATCTGTACTTGCATCAAAATTGATCAAGCGATCATAATGTAGGCAACTTCCATGCAAGATATTTACTGCCATTCTGGATTCCCAATCTGCAATATGAGCTTCAGTTGTGCAAGCAAAATTCTGAACTGCAAGATAAAACAATAGTTTGAACTGAATACCATGTTTTTGCCTTGTACATTGGAACTTGGATCCTGCGGCATCCCAAAGGAGCATATAAAGCTTCAAAGAGAACATCTCTACTTGATGTGCCCAGCTGTCGTGGTCTGATTATAATACATGTTGACCATCCAAACTGTTACCATGAAAACTACGGAAGTTCTGTGTTTGAACTTCACAATTGAAACTGGCGTAACAATTCTTGGTCAGAAAACATTACATTACATGTTATGTCTTCCTTTGCATAGGCTGAAGAAAAGCATTAGATTAACAAACTCCAAAGCCTATCACATCATTCTCAATGCTCTAGCAAAAGACGAACATTTGGGAATCCATGAAGCAAGGGTGGTAACTCAACGTCAGAGATATCTATATCACCAATATTGTTTGATATATCCTCTGCAGAGAATGGGATGCTGCCAAAAAATGTTGAGTGTGAGTTAACGAACAGTATTTAGGAGTAGAGATCTTTGAAAGGAAGAAATAGGGACATGCTACTTCTCAGTGTATGTAAGTATATCAAAAAAGGGAAAATACATCTCCATATTATTATAAACCATCAAATAATTACACAACCGACAAGTTTCATACCTTAAATCATCATCCAATAAAAATGAATGGTTAGAAGCATCACTTGAATCAGTTTTCAAAATCTCCCTCATGCTTTTAATAACCTGTAAAGAACTGACTGTAAATTTTAACTCATATAAAGTGATTCAGAAAACCTAGCTGTTGCAGTTATCAAAGCAATTTCTTGACATTACCATAAGAAACAACATACACAAGACACAAAATTACAAACAAGTCATGATAAAAACCATATTGTGACTCACATCATTTGATAAACTTTGGGTGCCATATTTATCATCCCAGTACATCGTGCTTATCCGGTATAGCTGTCGAATGCTCAATACCTATTATGAATAATTTAACAACAGCTGCAATTAGACAAACAAAAGATGCATAAAAGCTCCCCAAATATTGTAACCGTTACCATGAGAAAAATCTTGATTTATTTGACAATATTGATGCATACCGGACATAGATCATGTGAAATTTCATCCAAAGACTTCTTTTGTTTCTGATGAATAACCTGCATGTTATAAGAATCAAAAGAACTCAGTAAATTATGCCTACTAGGTCTAAAATGATAATAAAAGGTATATATATCCTTTAAATCAAGAAACATAAGCATAAAGCTCAGGTTCAGAAAATAATTTCCTGCAGATTTAATATTATAAATTCACATACTCCCATATTAATGGTTTACTCGCTCTGAAAACTACTCAGGAACATAAATTTGGGTCCAAACATGTCAGTAAAATATTCGAAGGCATTTCATAACAATTTCCTATAGTTATGACAGTATTTCCTATGTAACTTATTTCCTTTTTCAAATAGTTTTAATTTTAGACACCAAATTCTAGATCTATATCATATTTGCATTTATTAAGATTAGATAGAGATTTTAGAGTTTAACTGCACATCTTAACGACAGGCATTTGTATAGGCTTCTTTAGGCTATCCTGCAATAATTTTTACTGCTCTGTCAAGCAGCCTGAAACTCATTCACTAATTTTAATCAAAATTGAATTAGTAAAAATGTAAAGATCATTTAGTATATTAAAGAACATGACATGACAACCCCCTTGAACATTCTAAGGATACCTGAGATTGGTACATTTTACGGAAGGAAGAGGAATAGTTGGGCAACATTGTTTTGGATAATGATTTTACAGTTAATCACAATATGATGAAGGCACTTTGGGATTGGAAAGCACCAGTTAGTCACCGTGAGGTAGGAGTTTCCTTTGACTAGTGATCACATACAGAAGGTATACACTATAGCTAATTTTCATGTATAGCAGGCCCTTCAATGAATTTGTTGAGAAAGATGTTTGCATCAACTTAAAGGAAGCAATGCAGTTTTTGACTTACTGTAAAATAAATTAACTAAGATGAAGGCACTTTGGGATTGGAAAGCACGAGTTAGTCTCAATGAGGTAAGTGGAGTTTCCTTTGACTAGTGATCACTTACAGAAGGTATAGCTACTTTTCATGTATAGCATGCCCTTTGATGAATTTGTTGAGAGCAAGGTTCGCATGGACTTGTTAGCACACTTTTTCACCCTCCAATCAGATCTGATATAGTTAAAAATCAGTGATGGAAAAGTGGCTAATTCAAGGAGAGAATGCCCCAAATTGTCACAAGCAAACCACCTCTCCGTTTGGGCTGGTGCGTGCCAACCTCAGGGGGGAGTCCCTAGGTACTGGGCTGCTGATCTTGGATCTTGGACAGCATGTAAACACACCGCCAAGACGTTGGGAAAAGATCGTTTTAACTTCGCTTGGAGGGATCCTGCAGTGTTAGCGAGAGAAAGATGAAAGAAAGAGAGGAGAAAACCACTTAAAAGATAGAGAATTTATCACAATAAATGGTAATGAACTATTAATTCAATGCACAAAGAGAGAACATAATACCGACAAGAACGAAAGTTCGATGCAAACAAAACACTTCTTTATTAAAAGCTTGCCAAAGGGTTGATTGGGCTACAATAGACAAGTCCAAAACCAGTACAATGGTGTCTTCACACAAACAAAGAATAGCTAGTCTAAGAAGAGAGAGAGAGAGAGAGAGAGAGAGAGAGAGAGAGAGAATGTGTATGCTGCTGCTGCAAAAATCTGACCATGAAAAATGAGAAGGAGCCTCAATAAATAAGAGAGGGGGCACACTTCCCAAGGAAAAAATAGAAGGCGCATGGGTGAGAGAATAGGTCAGTGAGACGCATGTGTAAAATAATAATAGCCAATGCACATGAGGATAAGGAGAAGGCGCATGACATAAATGAGTGTGAGAGACTCACGCATGGGAGAGACACACGTGTGAGTTGCATGAGGGAAAAAGGAATAAAGAATATTGGAAAGTGAATAAATGGATGGAGAAGAGAAGTTAAGTAATACAAGGATTAATACATGAGACAAATCACTCACATGTGGGATAGGAGAAATAGGGATAATTTTAGGGATAATTATGCCAAAAAATAGGAATTTAGAAAGGGAGGTGCATTAAAGAATGAATGCACTAGAAAATAGGGAAAAGTGGGGGCACATTAATGTGAAAAAAAAGGGAAAAGGGAGGCTCATTAGAACAATGAGCTAGAAAATAGGGTGAGAGAGGAGTTAGGTTAAGAAATAGGGAGAAGGGATGCTAAATAATAGGGAAAATGGAGGCACATTAAGACAATGTGCTAGAATTTATGGAGAGCTAGAAATTAGGAAAAATGGAAGCTCATTTAAGACAACGTGCTAGGAAATAGGGAGAGAAAAAGGGGGAGGCTAGAAATTAAGAAAAATGAGGCTCATTTAGGACAATGTGCTAGAAAATAGGGAAAATGGAGGCTCATTAATGCTAGAAAAAAGGGAAAAGGAGGTGCATTAAATGAGACTTGGGGAGTATTATGATGGAAGAGGAGTGTGCCTTAATTAATAGGAGCCAAGGCACATGTGTGAAATTAAAGGATAATTAATGTATGACAAGTGAAATAATGATGAGTGAAGTGAAGGATAAGTAAATTGAGCTTTAATTAGCCCAATCTTTCCCATGTGATGTGCCACCTCATCCACATGCCTCCCTCATTAGTTATTTTTCAATTAATTGCTTCATTCCTTGGAAAGTGCACCCCCTTCATTAATTAAGCCACCTAACTACCACATGTCACACTGCATCATTGCCATTTGTCGAAATCTGACCCTGTCACTTGTCACCTTTGGAGGTGACCACCCTTACCATAAATAGAAACGGCTAAAAATAGGAGTCCAACCCTAAAAAATAGGAAACTGCCAAAAACGTCTAGGATGACTAGGAGAACAACGCCATGTGTCAAATGTTTAAAAATAGGCATTGTTAAAAATAGAATCCCGTTGCGGGCCAATGATATCATACTCATTGGATTCAATTTTCTGTGAGGATTCCAAATATGCAATCAAAATTGACTTGCAAGCCCTAGTGCTCCACCTACTAAAAATAGAAATATTGACAAGTCATCCCAGAAAAGGTCTAACAAACTCGGAATGTCTCAAGGATCAACTGTATGCTCATAATCCTGATCTAAGGCCCGGAGCTCAACCTGCTAAAAATAGAAAGTACCTACATGATCCCCGCAAAAAGTGCCATCATGCTTAGTATCATGGGAGGACCAATACTGTATGGTCAAAACTGTCAAATGAGTCTCTAGTCACTATCACTTAAAAAGTAGGGTCACCTGTTATAAATAGACAACTCTCAAATCCCTAGGGTAACCTGCTATAAATTGTGCTAGTTCTATCTCTGAAGCGCAAGAGGGTTTGAATGATGGAGAAGAAGAGAGTAAATTGTTCATTGATGTGCCATAATTAGTCAATTTTTTTTTCCAAATTATGCAAGAATAAGTCAGAGTTCTTATACAAGATGCACCAACACAACCACAAAGTTACAATCAAGAATTACATGTTGATTATTGTAGGAAATCCTTGTAACTTGTTATGAAGGCCTTGTAATGGAGTATTTTCCATTTGAACGGTATAATGTGAGGATATAGTCCCTCTTATACTTTATATTGTTATGCTAAGCTTGCATCTATTAAAGTAAGTGTTGCTAGAAGTAATACAACATCACCTTCACAACTATGTTTAAGAGTGGCACCTCTAGCTCTCTAAGGTTAATTTTCTGCAGCAATTTTCAGCAAGCTAAGGCTGATTTGTACAATGTAGCCCATGGGGAGAACTCCAATTTCCAATCTCCAAACAATCATCTCACAAATGGACAAAAAACTCCTTAATATAGAGGGAGCCTCTTCTCTCTTACAATAAAATACAATATTTGCTAACTAACTCCATGATAAGTCAAACAACAATAAAATATTGTAGTAGTTAGACCTATCCCCAATCAATGGTTCACCATGTGACGTGGATATGTGGACTCATCCTCTCCAAGAGAGCTCACCCAATCTAGAAATATGAAGGAATAAGAAACAAATCTCTAAGAGAGAGGGCAC
>WSFP011475340.1:0-17068 GCA_009831015.1 Picea engelmannii
TGTGAAACTAAGGGAGATAAGATCTTGCTTTCTGGAAAACTAGAGAATGGATAAGATAGACCAAGGGGTCTCCAGTGAACCGGTATATTCAAATATTATGACAAATTTATCAGTAAAGAAGAAAGAAAAGTTGGTCGCACGAATATTGGCTACGAACTTTCACACGAAGCCTGCAAAGGAGCCAGGAGCAGATAAAGATGTCATATTAAATCCCATCATGAAGGATTTGATCATCAATGGATACACAGGTGAGCCCCACATGCAATTTGTCAAGAGGAAAAGGAGCAAGAAATAGAAGACAAAGGTTAAAGCTGAAGCGGTGGAAAGCGTTGAAGAAAACCAACCTGCTTGGCTTGACACGTTAAAAGAAGAAATTGCTAATCTGAAACAGATTTCAAGCTAAATTAAGTATGTTTCAAAAAATTTTGTAATAATATAGACATGTGGCATTCAAAGAAAAAATCTCAAATATGTCATTTTTTATTATAAATTCCCCTAGAAAATAGGAGTACAGTTGTTGTACATTACTTCTTCGTTGTAACTGATGTCTATTTTGGGTATCTTGGGAAGATTATTTGTTTTGAATCCCGAATGTAATTTATCTATATATACTATTAAAAGGATAAATGAAGAGGGGCCTGCACTTGTAGCAAGAGGACTTTGTAACTTTTTGAAAGCCGAATTGAATATATATGCAGAAGCTTTTTGAAGTCTTTATGAAAAGATTCTAATGGTGGTGATATGAGTTTTTTCTCCTTTCATTGTATGTATTTCTTGTGTTATTCATTCCATTTACAATTTCTTTTGTTCAAATTGGAGAGTTAAAAAGCTCAGAATTCATCTTATGATGCTCTTGACTTAAGCAATTCGAACTACGTGTGTTTCCTCTTAAATAATTCAGGATTCATTTCAGTAATGCTTTGATGCAGTTATTTGTTTTCTGTTTCATCCTAAACCTTGCTAAAATACAATTTAAAACTCAGATTTGTCACCTCAATTAGCCTTTATCCTCTGGAGAGTTCTACTTTCCAGTCATTGTTTTCATTCAATTTCAGAATTTTGACTCCATAACCTAAGTGTCCCTCCCCTTCCTTGCCAACAACTTTATAAAAATACCCCAAAACAAACTAAACATAGCCATTGATTTCCAAACAAATATCAAGTGACACAAGAGAGCCCTCTCTGAGCTAAATAGGCTAGTACCCAGCTCTAAAGTTGGTTGAAACAGTTACCTCTATTGTTTTTATATCAGTCGGACAAAATTTACAGAGTGTTAACATTCTGGCATCGTTGTCGGGGACAAAGTTGAAAAATTTTCCCTGGGAAAGAACGACACGGTTGAGTTCTAATGTCTGAGAGCAGTAGACACTTAGGAACATATTATCTATATTCCTGCTCTAGCGGCTCCACACATCAAAAATCAGTTTGAAGGTGATTCCACTAGTAGAAGAATCCATAACTTTGAATTTTTACTGGGGACTCCACTCTCAATGTAGAATCCAGCTTACAAAACATCATTGGCGACTCCACTATCCGAAGATGAGATCCCTGACTGAGGTATGAAAAGGCATTATGGAAGAAAACAAGTACTTAAAATTGGCTTTTTTCCAAGGCATTATATTGTTCGTCGTAAGTTGCCTCTGGTCCTTTCCTGAACATGATAGACAATTTTTTCTTCACCTACTGCATGCAAACGATGATCATGATAATCTTGAAATTGTATATCCTCCTCTTAATATTATACAAGTATCTCCTCAGTTTATCACTGATTTTGATAAAAAACTTCCATCTAAGCCATGTGATAACTATAACCAAGCTGATGAGCCTCATGAAACCAAGGTTGATATTTCACCTCTCGTACTTGATCTAACATTCTCCAAGACTCAGTACAGATATAGACCCTTAAAATTACCCCACATCCTTCATGATTTTCCTCCAAAGTACTATGAGTACCTACCTGTGTTTGACGGGGAACAGGGTACCATGACAGCCGAAAAACACATCCAAGGGTTTGAGCATTTTATAGATTTGTTTGAGATTGATCATGATGATGTTTGTATCAGGGATTTCTCTCTATCCTTGAAAGGAGATACCAGAGAATGCTACAAACATTTTCAACCAGGGACAATTGTCTCATGGAAAGAATTGAAAAGTGTTTTTTCGATGTTCTAGGGTAAGAAGAAATCTCTAGACCTCCAGCTTATAGAATTATATGCCTTGAAAGGGAAAATCAATGAGACCATTTCCATATTCAGTAGAAGGTTTTCCAGTAATTATTATGATCTGACCAAAGAAATTCAACCCATTGAAGTTGTTTCCATGCTTCAGTATGCCACTACTCTTCACCCAGATTTGTCTTTCCTCCTGATGGAAAGGAGACCTATGACCTTACAGCAAATGTTCAGTGATGCTCAGGATATTCAACACAATATCCTAAGCATGTGAACAGATTCAAAGTGAAAAATTGGGTGTTCCAGGACATGAGGATGAATGTGAACAGAGAACATTTGACTGGAATCTTGAGCATAAAATTGATGATATCATAAGTCCTTTTGAATTTTTGAATGCAAAGGATTTTGCAAAGGATTATATCCCACTTATTGAAAGGGAAGGTACTTATGTAGTTTCTGATCCACCCCATGATGAGCATAGAGCTGATTGTTTCATATATTCATTTGAAGACACTCAAGAAGATGAGCTTGCAAATCATTTTGTTGAGGAACAGGTTGATGTCCCAAGTTTTTTCTTGTTAAACAATATTGCAAATGTTACTGATTTGCCTATATATGATCAATATTATGATGATTATGATAATGATCTCCCAGAATAGCCAATTTCATTTCCTCTATCAAGAAATGTTCTTCTTCATCAGCATAACGAGAGAAATCGGCCTACATATCACAGTCATAGAGAAGAGGGTACTCAAACAGCTGAAGGAATTTCTTTGCCTTTACACTTTTCTTCATTTGAATTGTTGAAAGAAAATGCTAAGGTCATTGTTGAAACAAAGGAAAGTATGTTGATGCCAAATCACACTGATTCACTGAGACAATTTGACAAGAATTGCAGCCATTGGTCAAAGAGGAATCTGAAAAGGAGTGTGTTCAACAACCTAAAGAAATGGAAATATGTGCACATGACAGAAGTAAAGCAAATGAAGAAGATTTGGAATCAGGTGAAGGAACCTTGCCACTATGTTTTTCTTCTTTCAAAACGCTGAAGAAAATTTCTTACAATGTTTCAAATCAAACATCCTACAGACATGATATTGAATATCCAGGGTACAGTGGACTTACAAATCAAAATTGTCTTCCATTGTGTTTTTCTTCCTTTGAGTTGTTGAAAGAAAATCATGAGGTAACAAAGGAAGCAGGAAAGTTTGATTGCAATAGCACTGCTTTATATAGGAAAATGGTTGTTGATGAGGAAGGTCAACAACCTTCACATGCATTAAATGATCATGTGGTTGATTACATGGGAGGTTATTTCAGTTCATAGTTGCAGCCTGTGCTCAACTACCAGTTTGAAAATGAGGATGAAGTTGATAAATAAATTCTTATTAAAAGTCATTTTCCTTCTCCTGAACTTAGTAAAGATTTACAGCAAGATTTCCAACAAGACAAAGTGTTTAAAAGTTGTATTTCTTCCCCTGAGAATGATGTGGTTGTTAAATTTATGAGTGGCTTGGACAGAGATGAGGATTCTGAGACTATAAGCAGTGAACAAACAAATGACATAGAGTTTCAGGAAAGCAACAAAACAATGTATTCCACTTTTCAATCAGAGACGAAAGATAAAAAAGAAGCAATTGTTCTATTTTATTCCTTTAAAAATTATGGTTATGAAAAGGCATCCATGATAATTTTAGACTGTGAAATAGTTCATGCTATCAAATTTCCACATTTTCAAAGAGATTATGAACATGAACTCACTTCCATTTGTTATTTTGAAAGGCAAAGTGGAAGTCTTCAAGCAAATTTCTAGAAGGTTAATAAAACCAAACCATAACTGTTTGATGAACAAGAGAATAGTCTTGACACATATAATCTAGTTGTCATGTCTGAAGATGTTCAGGGATATATGAATGTTCTTGTTGATATGCATAGAAAAACAAACGAACTCATTACTATCATTTCATTGAAAACGTTCCTAGAACAAAAGAAATAGAGCAAGAACAAAAAACACTTACAAAAGAGATTGGCCTTTCTATTTTTGTTCATCAAGAAGAAATTATTTTTCATGATTTGTATGACCCTGTGGCATATTATATGGAAATTTCTAACAATCATGATTTAAGGCGTAAGACGCATTGCAAGCTCAAAGGTGGTGATATTGACAAATCAACATCGGTATTGGATATGGATTGCTTTAAACCAGAGGTTTTTCTTCAGCCAATATTGTCTTTTGATTCAAGAGGTTGTCACTTCCATCTGTCTCAGCAGATCTATCAGCCTCTTGATGGAAATTGACAGGGTGAATCACATGAAAACCAAAATGCAGTGGAAGAAGTGAAACATACTTTTGGCCTTATGCATGTGTTGGAAGATCCATTTGCAGTTTTGCTAGAAACAATAAACAGCCCCAATATTCTTGAACTTCTAAGAATCAAATTCATATGTAACTTCCCAAAGGAGTTGTTGGTAAGCAGATCTTGGAACAAGTATGTGCAAAGAAACCTAGCGTTAGATAAGATGCTTGCATGGTTACATTGGCATTATGATTTCATATGATTGGACGCTCATTTCAACCATTAGGGTAGGTAGGTGTGAATAATATTGATGATCAAGCATTTTCAAGTTCAGATTCCCAAATAAAGTATTCAGTAAGATTTTAGCAATATATTCAGCATTTGGTCTCCAGGTCAGAGCATGGCACACACCTGTTATGAGAGAAACTCCAATGGATGAGGCACAGGGTTTACTGTTCTTTGCTACTTCATAGGGAGGGTAGCATCCCCAGTTGGAGCCCATGTTATCACTATAAAAAATTTCATATGGAGTCCCAGCCTCGGGATTTAGCAGGAGGCTAAGTTGGTATGGAGGAGCGATAAATTAGCAGATGGGGTCAGATCTAGCGGACGGGGATAAATATAGCGGTAAGGCGAAGTCGATGGGATCTGATGGGTCATGGATCGTGAGCGTTGTCGATTGACGGTCATAACACATATCGGGTGGAGAAATAGCATGTTGGTTAATCTCTTGGAGGCGGGTCATTATGAATACCGTGGTTTCGTTTCAAGGGCACGTGGTGCCACCAAATACATATCGGGGGGAAAAGAGAGTAAGCTTGAAACCACTCAAGTCCACCCTGATTTCACGTGTCAGAAAATGATTAGACCTGTCACATCCAAGTATCACATGTAGAAAAGGAAAGTTGACAGACCGTCAAATCACATCAGGACACCTGGTCGGGTACTTTCGTCTGTACAACGTCCGGTGAATGCCACCATAAAACTAATTCGAAGACTCATCATTTGAAATTGATAGTCGAGCGTGATAAGTCCTAGTCCTTGTTAGTACTTTCGTATGAAACATATGATTGGCACTCAATGATGACTATCATTCAAAACATGGATGACATTACTCTGTTTTGGGTGATTAACGTTTCATTCCCGAACGGGGTCCTCACGAACCAAATCATATTTTTAATTCTTGTGCAGCTAAGGGAGATAAGCTCGTGCTTTCTAGAAAACCAAAGAATGGATAAGACAGACCAAGGGGTCTCTAGTGAACCGAGATATTCAAATAATATGACAAATTTATCAGTAAAGAAGAAAGAAAAGTTGGTTGCACGAATACTGGCTACGAAATTTCACACAACGCCTGCAGAGGAGCCAGGAGCAGATAAAGAGGTCATATTAAATCCCATCATGAAGGATTTGATCATCAATGGATACGCAGATGAGCCCCACATGCGAGCTTTCAAGAGGAAAAGGAGCAAGAGACAGATGACAAAGGTTAAAGTTGAAGCGGTGGAAAGCGTTGGAGAAAACCAGCATGCTTGGCTTGACACGTTAAAAGAAGAAATTGCTAATCTGAAATAGATTTAAAGCTAAATTAAGTATGTTTCAGAAAATTTTGTAATAATATAGACATGTGGCATTCAAAGCGAAAATCTCAAATATGTCAGTTTTGATCATAACGTCCCCTAGAAAATAGGAGTACAGTTGTTGTACATTACTCCTTCGTTGTAACTTATGTCTATTTTGGGTAGCTTGGGGAAGATGATTCATTTTGAATCCTGGATGTAATTTATCTATATATACTATTAAAAGGATAAATGAACAGAGGACTTACCGGAGAGGGGCCTGCCCTCGTAGCAGGAGGACTTTGTAACTTTTTGAAAGCCGAATTGAATATATATGCAAAAGCTTTTTGAAGTCTCTATGAAAAGATTCTAATGGTGGTGATATGAGTTTTGTCTCCTTTCATTGTATGTATTTCCTGTTTTATTCATTCCATTTACAATTTCTTCAGTTCAAATTGGAGAGTTAAAAGCTCAGAATTTGTCTTATGATGCTCTCAACTTAAGTAATTTGAACTATGTGTGTTTCCTCTTAACTAATTCAAGATTCATTTCACTAATGCTCTGATGCAGTTATTTGTTTTCTCTTTCCTCCTATACCTTTCTCAAATACAATTTACAACTTAGATTCATCACCTTAATTAGCCTTTATCTTCTGGAGAGTTATACTTGCCAGTCATTATTTTCATTCAATTTCATAATTTTGACTCCATAGCCCTAAGTGTCTCTCCCCTTCCTTGCCAACAACTTTATTATAAAAAAAAAAAAACTAACTAAATCTAGCCACTGATTGCCAAAGAAATATCAAGTGACACGAGAGAGCCCTCTCTGAGTTGAATAGGCTAGTACCCATCTCTAAAGTTGGTTGAAATAGTTACCTCTGTCGTTTGTCTATCAACCGGAAAAAATTTACAGAGTGCTGACACTAAGGACGTAGAAAACATCTATGAACGAAATAGGTGGCATGTCGTCTCTCTGAAAAGTAAATATTCCACGCCCAGCAACTCTGACTAAGATGTCATCACCAAGAGAAATCTCTATCCTGACCTTTGTGTCTTTGAGATCAGTTAAATTCTCCCTCACACCAGTCATCTGGCTCGAAGTCCCGTTGTCTATGTACCATATAATGGGTGTCGTCTCAACTAAAGTGCGGAAAATGAGGAAGGCACACTCCCTCTCAAACAATATCTGAAACTTTGCCTCCTCTATTGTATTTTTCGTACCACCCTTCTTATTTTTCCTGTTGGGACATTGCCCAGCATAGTGCCCCATCTTATTACAAGAAAAGCACTTCACTTTGCTCATATCTCTCTTCTGCCCACTACTGCTCTCTCCCTGTGGCGTGGCCCCAAACTTGGGACCTTGTGGAGCTCCCTTGTCGACCTTATTTTTTCCCTTTGTCCAAAGAGAAAGATCTCCTGCAATGTTTGTTGTTGTTCAGAAGTCTCTGATGTGAGTCTCATCTCCTCCCAGACGAAATCATCCCAAAGTCTCTCCCAAGTAGGCATGATCTCCCGGGAAACAATGCCTTGAACAAATGGACCCCATGGTTTGGTAAATTTGTTTAAGGTTGTCCTCACCATAGATTCTAGGCCCACTATCTCTCTGACGGTTGCAAGCTCATCTCTAATCTAAGTGAATCTGCCAAGGTAATACGTAACTGACTCAATCTTGAGCATATGAATTCTCTTGAGTCTCTTAAACAGAACCATCTTTTGGTTCTGGTTAGAGCTATGGTAAAGCTTGCACAAGGATGCTCACATCTCGAATGCATAGTCTTTACCAGTCAAGTGGGGTATAATGTGATCCCTCACTGCATCACACATAGTTCTCTTTGCCTTGTTGTTCCTCTTTCTGAACTCTACTGCCAAGATTGGAGCAGTAGCAGGAGGAATAGCAACAGGATCCTGAACTATATCCCATAGTTTCAGGTCCTCTAGGACAAAGACAATCTTGGCCTTCCAAGGAGACTAGTTGCTAGCGACGGCTAGCCTATCCTCCACTCGCATCTATGATGCTAACATGACTGCCCACTGCACTCACTCTGATGTTGCAACTGCAAAGGAACACTGCCTCACTCCTATCAACACAGGTGTGAAAAGAGGAAATCAAACAGCAACCTCACTCCTAGCAATATAGGTGTGAAAAGAGGTTGTGAAAAATCAGCCTCACTCCTAGCAAGTAGGTGTGAAAAGAGGCTGATAAAATGTCCACAAATTGTACTACAATTGTCCACAGGAATTCTGCCAACAAACTATCACAAATCACTGTCAATGGATGTCCACAAAATCTGCCCAAAATTTGTCTAGAATTGTCCACAAAATGTTGTCTAAAATCAACAAGAATCAACCACCAAGGGCTTTGATACCATGAATATTTTATGAGGTCCTAATAGGATGCCATCTAGGTCTGTCTTTGACCTCAATATGGCTCTAAGTTTATGTTGCCACACTCTTGTTTTTTGTTGTTTTAAATCAGCAAACTGACCAGGAAGATTTTTTTTTGTTTTAGTTAAGGTTACATAGGCTTTTAGGTTCTCTAGCATCTAGTTTTAGTCACCAACAAGTTAGCACATGCAAACCATAAAATATGTAACACACCTCTAGATATTTGTTGTTGAAATAATGTTGTTCTAAACTCTAACATACATGAAAATGAACACGGTTATTTTTGGTCAACATGACCCTGGATAAACACCCCCCCACCCCCCGGGGAAAACCAATTTGGAATATAAGTATATATATGTGAAGTAAAGAAGGTGGAATACAAAAAGTACATGAAACAAATGAACCTGATACAATGGCAACTTCTCTCAAGTTGTTATACAAGTCCAAGAAGAATGGTGTGCCCTCCTCAAATGTTGCCCAATCCCACTGAAATGAAGTGCCCTTACTCCCTAAAGCTCTAATGGAGAAGCCCTTGCACACAACTCTAAATATGTGTGCTACCTCTCCACTGAAACTATCCTCAAATAAATCTGACCATTGCAAGACTCCCTTCTATATGTGTGCCCTCCTCCTATAGTACACCCTCCTCCAAGCAAGGACAACAACCACAAATAAATGAGGGACAAAGCCTCGATGAGTCCTCCATGAAAGGAGGCTCCCAAGATTCCCTCAACCATAGCCTCCATCCTCATCTCAATGCTCTCTCTCAAACTCTCCAAGTGAACATAAGAGTGAATGAGTCTCTCCTTGCCCTATGTGCCCCTCTTGAACCTCCATAAGGAAACCTAAAATATGGATGGATGAGATCATCCCATCCCATCCCATCTCTAATCAAAGGTTGATATCATCCCATAATAATCTCACTCACAAACCCACTTTGGGTTAAGTTCCCTAAGTTCACTTTATGTCTCCTAATTCACCCACAAAGTGAATCAATAGTCATAGTCATTTTAGGCTAAAATGACCAAATTTCAATTTTGACTTAAATCTCCTAAGTCAAAGTGAAATTAGACATAAAGTACGAGGTACATAGTACAAATCATTTCCCACTTGTGTTTATAGGCTCACAGACACAAGGGGACCACTTCCCAAGGTACACAAATCTCAACACTCACTCCATCCAAGATTACCCTATGTGCCCTTGCTTCCTTTACCTCGTGGAGGTCTAGGGAAATGGGATCTGACGAAGGCATTATCACTGTGGTACTCACAAACTCCCCACAACTTGTTATCCCTTAGAATAGTTGCAATCCTTACCTTTTGTTGTAGGTAGTTGGAGATCCCCTCAACCTATCCTCATACCTAAGACTAGAAGTCATCCTTGTCCAACTGACAAAGACCCTTTCTTTCCCTTCTTCTTCCAAGAAAAAACCCATGCAAATAATTGTTATCCAAGTGCCAAACTCTGTACACTAAACCTCAGATCCCAATATTTGATACCATGTTGAAAAATACTAAACAAACACTTAGTGAATAACAAGATTTCAGCCTCTCAGTCGTTCACCAATAATGCATGTTAACACAAGCATTCAACTGGAACTATGAGCATAAATACAAAATGACTAAGATCTGACAAACATAGCAGTGAAAATAACAATGAACAGAAGACAAAATATCACCACATTTGACACTAGATATATGGGCAATGCCCCTGAAGAAACCCCGAAGGGAAAACCATCCAAGGAGAGATGTTTCTTATTGAGCTCATGAAGGAAAATACTCAAAAATTACGACAGTACTTTTCATCCTATTAAACCACTTCACTTATCTCAAATACACAGTCCAAACTCCTAGAAATTTGTTCCAAACTAACACCTAGATTTTTGTGCAGCAAGAACAGTCAAATTGTACGACCCCACTTGTACAACATGTCACCCTTTAACTATTGTAGTAGCACCCTCAAAAATAGTGCGCAGCTTCTATACTTTCTGGTACGAATTTACGACAACAAGGTGCCTTGAAATCTATGCAAATGTCTCAAAAATGGTGCCCAAAGTGCCTCGATTTCAATGCCAAAGTAAGTTGTACGGCATTGTCATTAATGGCTATATGATCTACATAAACGTTTTGTTGCACAAGTTTATTTAATGTTGAGATTACTACTTGGGATGAATGCCCTCTCTTCCTTGAGATATGCGCCCCTTCTCTTGTTGTTCTTCTCCTTTCTCCTTCAACTCAAAATATCTTGGTCTCTCTTGCAATGTGTCTCTTCACATTCTCGCTCAATCTCTCCTTGAAAAGCATGCCCCATCTCTCTCAAATGTTGTCTATATTCACTCATTAATGAGTAATTTCCCTAACCCTAGATCTCCAAAGAGATATACGATCAAGATTAAATCTTTCCCTCTTCAAATCAATAGACGTGACTCAATCTTTCGTTGAGTTCACTTAAATCACTTAACTGACCCACACTTTATAAAGTCACTTTTACTCATTAAATAAAAAGGACCCAACTTAACTTCATAAAATCACTTTATAAAGTCAAGTCACTAGAGAGACACATTTGCTCGGTCACTTTTGCATGTTGGGCACCGCCAATGCAGGAGTTGTTGATGTTTTGGTAACAGTGGGAGGTATTCCCTCCTGGACAACATTTTTTAGAGAAGAAGAAGATTCCATAAGTCAATGGAAGACCATTGAACAATTGAAGAACACCCCGGAAGAGAAGTCGGCCCACAGGAAAATAATAAAGAGGAAATGGAATTCCCAGGAAGAGAAGTCAGCCCAGAGGAAAAATATAAAGGGGAAATAGAATTTCCCAGAAGAGAAGTCGGCCCCAGCGAAAGTGACTTAAAGACTATAAATAAGGTGATGTCTTATTCATTTGTTCACTCACTCACTCAGCTATCTCACTCAAGAAGGAAGTGCAAGCCTGAGGCAAGGAGAAGACGCAGCTACTGTAGCATCTGGGCTTCTTGGTTATTCTTGGTGGTTTCTCTTGTGCGCTATCTATGGGAAAGGTGCACTAGCCTTGTGTGTGTTGCAGATGTAATTGTCTGACCCTGCTAGGGCTTGACAAGGAGAAAGAGATAAGTTATTGTATCAGGGTTTCTTCATTATCAGTTTTTCTCTTGTGAAGAAGAGCTTGTTTCCTTGTTCATGGTTGGATTGTATTATCAGAAAGAGTCTATCTAAGAAAGGTTCAATGGGTTTTTCCCCGAGTTTGGGGTTTTCCCGGGATAAATATTTGTGTCTCATTGTGTTTGTTTCTGTTTCTTATATTTTCAATATATGGTTGCTAAATGTAAAAGAAGATCTAAATGTTCTAAAAAATCCATTGCTCTAAAAATTTAAGAAAATCTAACATGGTTTCAGAACTAGTTACCTTCATAATAGTTTAACCACTGGAAAGAAGATCATACTTTGGATTTGTTGCAACACCTTACCGTTGCACAGTTTTCCTTTATCAAACTTGTTGAGCACTCTTTCCAAAATCATTGAGACTAACTTCACTTCAGAGAAACTCACCTAACCCTAGCGCACATCCTAAAACCCTAGCATTGACTTTTCAAGGAGGTTGAAATTTTGAGATTTTTCAAGCCTAAGGTTTCTACCAACAAAAATGACTACCAGTATGAGAGTTGAGGATAGGCTGGATGGAGAAGACAACTTCAGATCGTGGAAGCATAGGATACTACTCATTATAGAGGAGAATGAGCTCTTGGATTATGTTAAGCAAGTTCTCCCAGAACCAGAAGAAGAAGACGCCAAGGAAAAGTACAAAAAGAATGAGATCAAGGCCAAGAGGATCTTGACAGATTCAATCAATGACCACTTGATTCCCAATGTATCAGAATTTAAGACACCAAAGGAGATGTTTGATGCCTTATCAAGATTATATGAAAGCAATAACACAAGCAGAAAGCTAACCCTAAGGGATCATCTCAAAATTGTGATGATGAACAAGTCAGATACAGTTTCCACCTACTTCATGAGAATTTTGCAGATCAAGGACCAGCTAGTAGCTATTGGAGATTTAGTGGATGATGTAGAGCTTGTGACTACAACTCTTAATGGATTTCCTTCTTTTTGGGAAGCATTTGTTCAAGGAATTTGTGCAAGAAGTAAATTACCCAAATTTGACAAGTTATGGACAGACTGTACCCAAGAAGAATCAAGATTGATTTCCAAGTCTCATAACACCAATGATGAAGAGAACCAATCTCTTGTTGCTAATGTGAAGAAAAGGAAATAAAGGAGAAATACCAATCCGAAGAAAACTAGAAGATTGGTTCCAAACCACAAGAAGGATGTATCTAAAATTAGATGTTTCACTTGTAAGAAGTTAGGACATTTTTCCTATCAGTGTTCTCAAGGGAAAGGAAAGAGAAAACATCATGCACATGTAGAAGATATGGAAGAGCCTGCATATCAAAAGAGGACAAAAGAATCAAAATATGAAGAATATGTCTTTGTCTCAACTCTCATAGGTATTATCACTCAAGGAAGTGATATTTGGCTAGTAGACAGTGGTGCTTCCAAGCACATGACTAGGTTCAGAAGTTCTCTTACAAAATTGACAAAGAAGATTTCATCCCTTCATGTAGAACTTGGGAATGATTCCAGGCATGCATTCAGAGGATTAGGAGAAGCCTCCTACCAGCTTGATTCAAGTAATTCTATCTCAATAAAATATGTTTTGATTGTACAAGGCTTAAATAAGAATCTTCTTTCTATTTCTACTTTAGAAGATAAAGGATTCAGAGTAGCTTTTGTGGATGGCCAAGTCCTTCTATGGCCCAAGAGTTCAAGTATAGATTCAGCCACTATGATTGGTGTCCAAGAGGGAGGATTGTATAAATTGAAGGGGCACCCAAAACAAGCCCTTGTACACAACAATGTTAGCTCTGGTGAGCTATGGCACCGAAGACTTGCTCACCTAAATTACAAATCCTTGCCAGTTTTGAGCAAGATGGTTACAAGTCTACCAGATATGCAAGTAGAGCATGATTGAGCATGAAAAGGATGCATACTTGGCATGAATGCCAAGGGAATATTTCCAAGCAGTGACAACATATCCAAAGGGATCTTCGACATCATACATTCAAATGTATGCAAACAGATGACGGTGCAATCTCTAGGTAACTTTTTGTACTATGTCATTTTTATTGATGATTACTCACATAAGACATGGATCTATTTCTTGAAATCGATTCAAGAATTCAAGGCTTTAGTAGAAAATCTCTTTGGAAGAAAGATTAAAATCTTGAGATCAAATAATGGAGGTGAATACACCTCAAATGAGTTCAAAGACTTTTGTAGAGAAGCTAGGATTAAGAGGGAGTTGACGACTCCCTACAACCCCCATCAGAATGGGGTTGCAGAGAGAAAGAACAGATCGATTGTAGAAGCATCTAAAGAGATGATCCATGACCAGAATTTACCCATGCATCTATGGGTAGAAGCATCATGTAGAGTCGTATATGTCCAGAATAGAAGTCCTCATAAGATATTGGAGAACAATACACCAGAGGAAGTATTCACCTGAAAGAAACCAGAAGTCAGCCACTTGAGAATATTTGGTTGTCCATTGTACATACATGTTCCTGAGGAAAAGAGAACGAAGTTGGAGCCTTCAGGAAAGAAGGGCACCTTTGTTGGATACAGTGAGACTTTGAAGGATTACATAATATACATCATGGGACAAAGACAGATTGAGATTAGCAGGGATGTTACATTTAATGAAGAAGCATCCTTTAGGAAATCTAGGGAGTCTCACATGGATGAGGATAGAGAGGAGCATGAGGCTCCAAGGGATGCAGTAATGATTGACTCTACTCCAGAAGAACATATTCCAGAACATCAGAGTGAGACAGTAGAGCCAGAGATACCTATAGATCCACCCAAATAAGTTAAAGTTACTAGGAAGAGACTAGCATTGCTTCGGAACACTTTGCAGGAAGTTGAAGGGCATGCAACTCCCAGAGGCTCTTTCAGAGAGAGAAATATACCACACAAATTTCCCAGCTATGTGGCGCTTATGAGTAAAATCATTGATTCAAAACCTTCCACTTATGAGGACACTGCTAAGCAGCAAGTGTGGAAGGATGTTGTGATGGAAGAGTATCAGTCCATCATGAAGAATGGTGTGGGAAGTGGTTTTGAGACCTAAAGGGAAGTCAGTAGTGACTTCCAAGTGTATCTGCAAGATCAAGCATGTTGCAGATGGAATCATAGAGAAGTACAAAGCGAGATTTGTGGCTAGAGTATTCCCCCATAAAGAGGGAGAAGATTATGACAAGACATTTGTTCCAATAGAAAAGCACACTTCCATCATATCTATTATTGTTATTGCTTTCGTTATGGGATGGAAATTACACCATATGGATGTCAAGAGTGAATGGTGTAATTTAAGAAAAATTGTACATAGAGCAGCCACAATTTGTAATCCATAGGAAGGAGTCCCATGTTTGCAAATTGAAGAAAGATTTGTACGGGCTTAAGCAGGCACCCAGGGCATGGTATGTTAGAATAGAAAGTTATCTTATGAGCTTGGGGTTTACCAAGAGTGATGCAGATCACGACCTTTACTACAAGGTTGAAGATGGTTTCCCATTGATCTTGGTACTATATGTGGATGACATGTTTCTTACAGGGGATGAGAAGCTCATAGATGGGTACAAGAGGGAGCTCACTTCAGAGTTCGAAATGAAGGATCTGGGTTTGATGCACTATTTCTTGGGATTAGAGGTGTGCAGAGACCAGATGAGATTTTGTTAGCCAAGGAAAATATACAATTGATATCTTGTAGAGGTTCGGGATGATGGACTGCAAGTCCATGCCCACACCTATGGTTACGAATCTGAAGCTCTTAAGTGGTTCATCTTCAAATTTGGTTGATCCCACGATCTAAAGAGAGTTGATCGAATCCTTAATGTACCTAGTTAACACCAAGTCGGATATATGCTTTATAGTGAACACATTGAGTTAGTACATGGTTGAGCCTAGAAATGTACATTGGATAGCAGAAAAGCATGTGTTGAGGTACCTGCATGGTACAGTTGGATATGGACTCAGATATGTCTCGGACAATGCAGTAAAACTACAAGGCTATATAAACTCTGACTGGGCGGGGAGTGCAATGGATCGGAAAAGCGCATCAGGATGTTGCTTCAGTTTGGGATCAGGTATGATCTCGTGGTTAAGCAAAAAACATACATTAGTGGCACTCAGTATAACAGAAGAAGAGTATATAGCAGCCAGTGTTGCAATTCATGAAGTAGTGTGGCTTCGGAAGTTGCTTGCAGAGTTATTTGATCTAGAGTTGGAGCCAACCTTTATATCTTGTGATAATCAAAGTTGTGTGAAGCTTTCAGAAAATCCAGTCTTTCATGACAAGTCAAAACATATAGAGATAAAATACAATTACATCTGAGATGTGCAGAGAGGAGTAGTGGAGCTCCAATACATATCCATAGATGAGCAGACAATGGACATTCTCACCAAGCCTTTGTCTAGGGTGAAGTATGATCACTTCAAATACAAACTTGGCGTGATGCAGAATGTCCACCCTCAATGAGAGGGAGATGTGATGTTTCTCCTCCAGTTGGCTCTCCCTTTGGCCAAGGGTATCCCAAATCAGACATGTGAAGTGATTGAGGGAATAAAATGTACCATGGTACTAATCTTGCCTACACCATGTGAAGTGGCTAGGTGTGAATGGGACTTGTAACAAGGTCTTTCCTACGCCATGTGAAGTGGCTAGGTGTGAATGGGACTTGTAGCATGGTCTTGCCTATGCCATGTGAAGTGGCTAGGTGTGAATGGGACCATGGCATAGCCTTAGGGATATGGTAGTAGTCTTGCCCATACCATGTGAATTGGATGGGTGTGATTGGGACTACCAAGAGAGGAGAAACATCATAGCGTAGTCATGAGTGTTAGAAATATAGGTGTTCTTGTTTCACAATAGACAATATAGCAATATTGTCACCCAACCATAGGTCAAAGCCACCCTCGATCACCTTAACCTTGACAGAGAGAATAATTATGGAATCAAACCCTAGAACCGATAAGAAATAAATGTAGTGTACCTCTCTCCATAGCTAGCACACAAGGTAGAAAGTCCAAACCATAACCAAGAGAAAGTTCAAGATTAAAACCAAGAATGCAAGTTGCAATAGTTGCAGTTGCAGCTACTCTCCAAACTTGCACACTTAATAAATTTCTGTAGTTGCGAGTTGTGTGTGTCCAAATGAGCTCCAGCATCCTGTATTTATATTGCTCTTTCTTATCTTTCTGGGCCGACTTCTCTTTCTGGAGGCTAGAAACTCAATATTAATCTCTTTCGTTGACTTGTCTTCTAAGGTTATGTCCAAGGATTTTAGGGTTTCTCTTGCTTCCCGAAATATTCTAGTTTTTCAAGGTTACACATGGAGTTTAATACCTCTCGTAGCTACCGAAATATCAACACTCCCTCCTAGCTAAGGAGGTATTAAAGGTAATGATTTTGAGCACAAATAGATCATTCAACCGGTAGCATCATCATAGCCACACAGGATATCTCATGATCAAATCACGAGCACCATCATCTCTATTAGTATCATCTGATAGCATCAACTGCATCATCTCTTGAAGCCATACTCCATCTGAGTAAT
>ML878992.1:0-17068 GCA_009831015.1 Picea engelmannii
AAGGCTCAAACTGGAACATATCCATGTGGCACTTCTTCTGTCATCATGATATCTTTGTCATGGATTGGCAATTCATCATCCTAATCTTTTGAGTAATCATTCTGATACAATATCTCTGTTATAGAAAGTCTTCACCACGCTTCTGTTGTGCATTGGAGGTTCTCCATCAATTTGTCTTCTTCCATCTGTATACAAGGGTCTCTTTCTGGTATACCTCAAAGCATTAAGGTTTCTCTACATATTCTCTTTGTTCCATTATTCCGGAGAACAATCTTTGCATTCATTTGATGTCAATTCCAACTTATGGATATTGCGGACGAAATAATGGCTCATGTAGAGATATATCTGGTTTACTGAAACAAGTAATCATCATAGTATTCTCCCTCCATCTGGGAGAACCTTTAGTTTTGGATCTCGCAATGCTTACATTCATAAGTCTTTCATACACTATTCTTCATCACAACTTTCAGTACTTCTGCTTGATTTCTTTTAGTGAGTTCATATCAGGCTGGTAATCTTATGATTCTCGATACAATGACTTGGTTGTTCTGGCTTATCTTTCTTTCTTGGAATCTTTATTTTCTTCCTCATGTTTCTCTTTAGATCTTGGGTCCATGGAGTTTTCTATATATTCCATGCTATGAAGATTCCAGCTTCTTCCTTTCATCGTAGGATCATGGATGTGGATGGATAACCAAGGATACTTTAAGGCTTCTATACTTTTTCATCTTCAATGGATCATAGGATTAGATCCCTCCTAATCCTTGCTTCATGTATGAATGCATGCTCTTATTTTGGTAATATATAATCATCTACCTCCATATAGGAGAGTCCACGCTTCCATCTACATCCTTATTGCCTTTTGCAAAGTGTTACAAATCTTTTTCCAATTTCCTCTTGATTGCTGACTTCTTTCTGTCTTTACTTCTTCTAGGTTTCTTTCTGATTTCGACTTATCTTGCAGCTTGTCTTATAGTCATAGTGATAGCATTCCTTATCTTGTTGTTCTTCCATAAGTATAGTTTCTCTTTGAACATATTATCTTCTAAGAAATAGATATGCAAGATATGTATCGAAAACATGGTATGTACAAGAACTATGAAGAGTATTGTTACCTTGTCTTAGAAGAAGAAGTATGTTTTGTCCTGCTTGACTTTCTTTGAGGGTTCCCTTTCTTCAACAACTGATGCTTCATGTGTTTCCTTCCTTTTCTTTAACTCGGGACAATGATTCTTGTAGTGACCATACTTTTGACAATTGAAGTATTGTATCCTTGACATATCTTTCTCTTGATTTGTTTTCTTCCTGAAGCCAAACTTCTTTTTGTTCCTGAAATCCTTGAACCTTGATGTGAAGGCTTGATCATCGTAATTCTTCTGGGGTTTCTCTTTTGCACTAATCCTTGATTCTTCTTGAGCACAACAACTCCAAATTTCTTCAAATGTAGGATAATCCTTCCTTGTGTTCATGCTTGCGGCAAATGCATCCCACGTTTTGGGAAGACCATTGAGTACTATGTTTACCAATTCCTTCTTTGAAATGATCTCTTCAATAACTTGTAGTTGATCTCTTAAATGAGATATTCTCACAAAGTATGATGTTATGTCATCATCATCATTCATCTTCATGTCACAGAGCTCATTCTTCAGACTCATTACTTGTCCAATGTTTCTGAAGGAGAAGAGGTTTCTTAGGGAATTGTAAATCTTATTCAATGAGTCAAGATGGGAGATGTAGGGTATCAAGTGGTCTTTTATAGAGTCCACTATGATACTCATGGAATTGATGTCACCATCTTTGAACTTATCCATAACTGCAACGTCTTGCGGTTCCTTCTCTTTTCCTTCTTCAAACTTTGGTTCCATGATATTTCCTTTCACGATATCCAACACTTTATTCTTGGCAAGGATGAGGTCAATCCTTGTTTTCCACGCTCTGAAGTCAGAAGCTCCATCTAACTTGTTTTTTGACTTCATAGAGTAAGTCATGGCTGCTTTGACTTGGTCAACCTTAGATTTGACCAAAAAATCAAACTTGACCTCTTGGCTTGCTGAGAGTACCAGAAGATGTGCTAGGCTAGGGCGCACTGGTCTATCCAAAAATTAGGTGAATCCCTTCACTTAAGGTGTCTCAACGAGAGGGTTAGGGTTTCTGCAATTGCACCTGCTAATAACCCTAGCGATAGTGCTTTGGTGACTTGCTCCTGCTAGAAACCCTAGCGACAATTCTTCAATGAGATTAATATCCTTATGACTATGCTCCCTTCCAGTGGTTATACTGAATGAAGGAGGTGTGGGCCCATAACCTATTAGAATGTGATGGATGTGCTCGTTTTACCATAGAAAATATCACTATTTTCACCCAAACATAGGCCGAAGCCACCCTCCGAGCACCTTAACCTTGATAGAGAATCATTCTGGAAGAAAACCCTAGGCTAGATAGCCAAACAAAGGGTAGCGCACCTTTCTCCAAGGATAGCGCACCAAACACGAGATGATCAGATAGTCCAAACCATAGCTAAGAGATAGTCCAAGCCACAATGTAATCTGCTAGCTGCAACAACTGCAATGACAACTCTCCTCCAAACTTGCGCACAAACTGGCTAACTGCAGTGCGCACAAGTGAGCTTTGTAGTTCTAAGAATACCTGTCAGAATGGAGACTGGCCTCATGTATTTATACTAATTCTGGCTAACTACCTGGGCCGACTTCTCATTCTGGGTGCATATTTACTTAGTATATAATATTTCTTCTAGCCGACTTCTTCTCTTGGAGGCTAATAACCTAATATAAATTATCCTCTTGACCCGACTGGTCTTCTAGGTTTATTAACCAACTCATTAGGGTTTCTTATTGCTTCCCAGAATATTCTATTCTCATCAAGTTTACACGTGGAGGTAAATACCTCCTGCAAGTACCATAATATCAACACATTGAACATGCAATGTTTCCTTGGTTCAAACCATGGTCATATGAAATAATTGTTTAAAGTTACATACCATTTTGATGGAGACTATACCCTTTACGACCATGTCTGTTCTCATTTTAAAATTTAAAGCTTTGTTATATTCGAGCTCGTAGTTATGGAAGAGTGATGGATTGTATTTCGTTTTGGATTTATTACAAAACCATGCACATCTTTTTCTCAACCCTATCCCTATTCTTTTCCAAAATATGAGGCACCATTGGTTCTCCTAGTGGCTTTAGCACTAAATCTATTATTCATTTTATGCAACTAAATACCCTTTGTCCCTTGGGTTTGAACTTTGTTGGTATCGATGAACTTGTTAAAGTTTCATGTGGTTATAAGTCGAGTTTATTTCCTCATTTATCTTCTAAGCTTTGTTCCCTTCAAGTTCTTGAATAATTCGACAGAGTAGGGGTCATTTCATTTTTGGAAAATAAATTCTCACCCTATGCTCGACACTTACTATGTTCATTATGCAAGTTAAGACCATGTGCTCTCTTGTTCTTCTATGACTACAATGCTAAGCCTATTGTTCTAATTTTTGACTTGCATACTAGCCTTCGCGTTATTTTTAAAAATCAACAGTTCTAAATTTCCATGATTATGATAACTGGGTTTGCCTAAAAATAAGTAAATATTGGTTGAATTCATATAAAATTTCCAGTTGGCCATTCATGAAGTTTTCAATGTTAAAGTCTGACATGGGGTTTGATATGGTAAGTATAAATAATAAATACATATTTGGCAATGAATATAAATGCATGATATGCAAGAGAAAAGTTTTATTACATAAACTAGGCATTATCCCCTCATTATTGATCATTTTCCATGCATTATTCCTATATTTTCCCAATCATATTTCATTTCAATTCCATGTCATTCTCCCCATGTTTATTTAGTTTAAAAGATTGATTACGAGAATCCTTTAAAGAGGGTCTATTCAAAATTTGTTTATTATGGAAGACTTATATATGGCATTGATTCTATTTTATGGTCTCAAGATGCTACATGGGTAGTTTGATATTTTGTTCAGTGGTTGTAAACTTAGATTATTATGCAACTTGGAAATATAGTTTTGGGTGAAAGGAATAATCTAGAAATACATGATTGTTTTTGGGAATTGTTTGGGATTCCTCTCAAAAGAACTACACACAGATTATTAGCTCTACAATGGAAAATTATGCAGTTTTATGAACATAATGATTGACCATGTATGAACATTGAACATAAATTTCTCATGTATTCCTGTCATTTCATATCATTTTTTGCTAATTACACTCCCTTTATCATTGTATTCCTTTAATTTATTTATTCATTTTCCATTCATTTCCTTTGTTCAAAGAGATAATAGAGTGTTAATATGAAAGTAATTTTGAAAAGAGGTCTATAGTTTGGATTTTGAGAAGCGACACAATGAAAAAGATGTATGTCAAAATATGGATTTTCTTCCATATTTGAATTTATTCCTACTCATTGTTCCCTTGCATGCTTGAATTACTTTGTCATTTTAGAGCCATAACTAAATCATTTTGAACAAAATTGTAATAGATGTTTACTAAACTGTGTCTTTTATTTTACTTTAAGAATTCTATACTAATTAGAATGATGATGCAATTAGATGAACCTTTTTAGTCGAGGAAGTAACTGGAGTGGAAATAGAGGAAAATTGTCAAATGTATTTTGGCAATAGGGGAGACACAAGAAAATGAGATTTTCAATACATTTTGATGTTGATTATGAAGAGTTTAACCAACTAGTGCAAACTGGCTATCTGAAACTAAGTGGGAATCGAACATTGCCACAACCTCAAGCTCCTCCTAATCCTGCCCTACAACCACATACTAGTATTGCAAATTTCCCTGAACCTCCTATATAGCCAACCAATGATGGTTGGGAATAAATCCCCCCTTTGGCATAAATCGTTGGCCTTATAACCCTTTTCCTCCACTTCCTCCTTTGCAATCAATGCCACATGTTGCATCTGCTTCCTCCATGGCCCAATCAATTCCTAGAAATTACAAAGTGTTTCCCAACGAATAAAAAATTGATAAAGGAAAACAACCTTCCAACTCACCAAGCTCAGAGATATCTCAATCCTCTTCCATACATTCCAAGCAGCCTTCAACCAAAACATACAATAATAAGAGAGAAATCACTTTCAGTGGTATGCACCCTAAGATAGATAATTTGGAAGAAAATAAGTCTTATGATAAAGAATTACTTAAAATCAGGTTTGATCTCTGATTTCTTCAAAGGAAGGAGGCAAAGAGAGGAATCATCTAAAATGATTTTTTTTTTTTTTTTTACTGATTTATTTCAATTTGTATTATGACATTTCCACTTTGACACTTGATGCATATTTTGGATGGACAACAAACACATGATATTAGTTTGAGAATTTTAAATATCATGCCATTTAGATATTTTTGGGAGATACAAGTGTTTGTTGATTTGGTGTGTTTTATATGGGTCACTTTTAATATATTTCCTGATGCCGATATATTCATATTATTTAATCATATTTTGGAGTTACAAGGGAAAAGTCAAAAATAAAGAAACAAATACCTAGTGGGACCCCACCTATTATTTAATATTTATTATCCTTATTATAAATAAAGTTGTCTTTTCTTAATTAAAGTTATTTAACTTTCTAAACAAAAAGGTAGTTGAACTACTCAAACTACTTTTTGAAAATATAAAAGAAGGAGAGCAAGACAAAAGAGGACATGGTAAAATAGAGAAGTGAAACTTCTGATAAGGTTTGCTGTTGCCTCAAGTGAGAATTATACATGTTCATTCATTCCGTTCTGAGTTTCTTTTGAGTTGAGTCATCTTGTTGATAGTAGGGTTATTCTAAAGGTGGAAAAGAAAGGAGTAGGAAGCATCGATTATTGACATGATCTAATGTCATTCATTCTTATTGAATGTTTGTTTGGTTTTAGTTGGAAGTTCTGAATTTATTTTAGTGTTGATTAATGATGGTTTTACAGAGTTCAAAATAATGATGCACTTGTAGTTTGTACTGATCTAGTTCAATTTTCCTGTTCTAGTCTTTATCTTTTTTGACACCAATTGTCTTTTCATGAGTCAAGTAACGTCTCGTACTTCTAAGTGTATTTCTGATCCAAACCCTCATAAGGGATTGAAAAGATAAATTCAGTTGTAACTAAGATTGAGATGAATAAAGTTATTTGATGATTTCTTCTCAATTATAAGACTTGTTGTATACTAATTTTAGATTAATGCTTTCTTGCATTTGCTTATTCAGATATTTTTATAAATTCATTTTTGCAAGTACATTTTCAATTTTTAGTTTATTTCACATAAAAGATGAAAAATTTAAATACTTTTAAAATAACATCAAATCCAAGAATTTATTTCTTGAGGTATGATTGATATTTTTGATAGGCTATAAGCCCGGTGTTATAATCCTGTCTATCTCACCTTTCTTGATGAGATTAAAAAATGCTTGAGTGATGATTTTTTCCATTCCTCCCATCAACACATCCTTTCAAGCAATCAATCGTGGATGGTAAATGCAGTACCAACCTGCATCTCTCCTTTAATTTTCCAACAAAAAACAAATATATATTTATATATCCATCATTCCAATTGGAAATCGTTGTCAATACAACAACATATTTAATAAACTCTTCATCACTCAAAGGTCGAATCACTTACAACAAGGATGCACTGCTCCCACAATAGTGATAACACCTTATGACATTAAACAATGACAATAATGCTTCAACAATAATAAATGATAGCACCATCATTCATAGTCTTCTCTACCATGTGTCATTTAATTAATACAAATGTGTGGTTTCTTTAGGATCTAGCCCAGGGTTGGTTCACTCACTCTAATAATTGTTGCCAATAGACAGAACTCAACTCAACACATTCGCCACCTCCTCCAACAATGAAATCATGTTTGATATGACTAATTCTTCTTCAAAAACTTTATTTTCATGTCTAGCATAGGATTTAACGTCATATTCAATTGTGATATGTGTTGGAAGTGGAGGAAATGTTCCAGCAATGAAGGTGGAATAATGAGGTGTCAAACCAAACAAATTAGGGTGAGGGTTTAATCTTTGACAACCAACAAGTAAATGAATTTTGGTAGACATGTCAAAAAGGGAGATCATGCCAACAAGGATAAAATGCATGGGAGCTCTCTTGAGCTAGGGTTCACATGTTGCACACACTATGTTTTGACAAAAAAGAACAATTTGTGGGTGCAATTCCCTTATGTAGGGGTTCCACGTTGTGATTGGAAAACAAAACCAATACATGGGTGAACTCTTTTTATGCAAAGGTTCCACGTTGTATTTGGACAATGAGGAATGGGCATGTGGGATTCTCCTTAAGCCAGATATTACACACAACGTTTGGACAACAAGCCCAAGTCTTGGGCAACCAACAAACAAGTTGTGGGATTCCCAACGCTCACTGAATAACTCAACAAAGTTAGATACGCCTAGACAACAAAGAAAATGACCCAACAACAACTAAAATTCCCAGGAAACAGGTAGGATTCATTGATACATGGTGTAGCAAAGAAATGGAGCGTATAATGTCTAGCTGCTAGGTTTTAGAGAATATGTGATGTTAGACAACAATTTAAATCCGTGGGTGTGTTAGGCAGTTCATGGCACATTTAACACACAAAGGACAATAAAGAACAATTCATGGGATTCACTCTCCTCATTGCTAGGGTTCACACACTCAATATTCTAGTGACAATAACAATGTGTGGGATCTCCTTGAGCTATGGTGAGTGCTCTGTCTAGGTCACAATATTACAAATGAATTGTGGTCACATTGACATTGAGAGAATGATCCCAGTAGTTTCAGGGCTGCCCAGAGGCATGGGTAAGATCGTGGCTAGGTTAGAAAGAAAGATTGCAATTTTTGGGACATCTAGGAGCAAGGGGAGGATTCTTAGAATGCTCGGTGCCTCCCAAGGTGAAGATTACTAGATGACATGCATAATCACTATTATCAAGGTACTCTCACACATAGTAATAAAAAAAATCTCCAACAAGTCACTTTACATCCCCTCAGAGAAGTCATCTAAAAATATACCCAACATACCCATAAAATACATCTATGAATTTAACCATATCACATAAAGGAAAAAAAAATCAAGGTTAGATTATTTTACCCTAGAACCTAATTGGGAAAACCAGTCAAATGGTGTTCAGTATTCTTAGTTATGCAAGTTTGTAAGTTTTTTCTTTTACAATGTTGCCCTCATCCTTGGAAACAAATCCCTTTGGAAATGAGTGAGAGTGAAGAAGTATGGAGAGCTAGGGGGTAAGGGAAGGCTAAAAACCATGGTTATTCACTTCCCATTCCTTAGCCTTCTCTCCTTTTCATTTCCTTGTCATTTTTAATTATTTTTTCTTTAACTTTTTAGTTACATCCTTCTTTGGATTATTCCACGTTAACTTGCATTGTTTCACATAGATTTCATAATGTTTATTGATTGTCAATTTGTTTTGTAGGTACTGATTCTTATCCACTCTTCAGTCCTGATCCATTTAGGATTATATGAACATAATGTTTACTTAGTATGAATTCTAGCGTTGATACAAAAAGGATCCAGAGAAGACTAAAGACAACTCAAAACTCACAAAAGCAACTTAGGAAGCTCAAAATGGCCGTAGCAAATAGAGAAAGGGAAAAAATTCAAAGTTCTCAAAACTCAGTGAAAATGGCATCATTGTGAAGAGCGCATCTCAAGATTTCCAATGACACAAACGACTCGTCAAACGGAGTTACGGATCGAAAGATATTCACGGTCAAAGTTTGGTCAACCTAGTCTAGTCAGTAAGGGGATGAGTCAACATCTGTACTTGTGACATCAACATTAGTATGGATGACATCAACATCTTTACAACATATGTGGCACATGTAGGAGGCGACATGTTTCATGCTAACGTCAACATGGTGACGTGGCAACACCAAAGGCTGCCACGTGTCACTCATATTTGGCTTTTTCGGGTCATCTTATGGACCAGTAAAAATGTGCATGATAGTCCGTACAACCACGTGGCAGACCATATGGTGATGTGGCAGATGACGTGGTAGGATGATGTGGTAGCTGAGGGGGCAAACCATATGCTGACATGGTAGGTGACTGTACAGGTGGTGGACGTGGCCTAGTCATGGGCTGCCATCTGGCAGTGGGAAAATGCCCAATGACGGCCCGAGAACGAAATTTAAAAAAAAATAAAAGATTGGCGGGTCCACCAAATCCGGCGGGACCCCACCAAATTTGGCACCAAACAAACATATCCAAACCTCTGCTAAGAGTAGTGGAACCAACGTATATATATATATATATATATATATATATATATNTATGTTACAACCAACATCCCAAAAGGGGAGGCCTACGGGCTCGACCCTGGGACCTCCCCCTTTATCTATGCCTTAACAAACGCTCCGCCAACCACTAGGACAACGACCCACGTTGATTACAAAGCCATAAATTTTATTTAAAAATTGAATCCGCCCAATGCTGAAGGGGAGGTGCGTGAGGGTACAATCAACACAATTTATGAGGCAGTTTTGGCATTTTTTTACAGTTTGCAAGGCACAAAAATCGAGACAGAGTTTTTCTTGGGCCTGGGAGTGCCAAAGTCGGATTGAGGTGTGGAGACAGTCATTTTTTGGTAATTCGACGCCAAAAATTCAACGGTGTTTTCTGTTTTCTGATCCAAGCATATCTTCTGCAACTTGATTCCAAAGTGAGGTATACTTATGTATTTTTCCAAATTATTTTGCTGAGTTAATAAAAAGGCCTACCCATTTGAGACCAGGACCCGAAGACGTAGTCCACCAGGGATGAACTCTGTTATCAAGTTTTTGTGTTCATATTTGATGCTTATGTCTCTTCATTATTGAGCTTTTCCTTCTTTAATGGTGCACTTTAATTTATGCTCATTTAATACAATTCTTTATAAGTCACTTCGGTGAAAAGATCTCGGATCATGTTGGTATCAGAGCAGTCATCTTTGACATGAATTGTTGAGTGTGAATGTTTACTAGGGCCAAGCATAAGCAGGGTGAAGGAACTCTTAAGACTTTCAATCCCGAAGTTGGTTGTGCATCCCGAAGGAAGAAAATGGCAAAAGAGGACAAGTGTTATGAACATGAGAAAAACTTCCATATGGTATTTTATCGCATGTCAGAAATGGTCGAATGAATGTATGGAGACTACAAGAAGAGGATGAAGAAGAAAGGGAAGAAAAATGAAGCAAAAGATGATGATGCTTCAATAAATCAAGGGGTTGGAGGAGACCCTCCTGAGCCTCCATCTTCACCGTCATGTTCTAGTTCTTCTTCCTCTGAGCATTCTCATCATTCTAGCCATAAAGCCTCTTTTAAGAAACCATTATTAAATATTGATGTAAAATTTGCTTTACCTATGTTTAATGGAGATGCTAATCCTGAAAAGCTAGATAATTAGATCCGACAGGTTGAAGTATATTTTCATGTTCGACATATTGATAAAGAGGAAGTTAAAGTGCAATTGGATTCTCTTCGGTTGGAAGGCACCACTCTCGTATGGTGGGAGAGAAAATTTCACGATAGAAGTAAGTGTGGTAATCTTCTTTCCTCATGGTCGGAATTTAAATCAACGATAAGGAAACAATTTTATCCATTGTGTTATTTACATAAAGAAATGATGGAATGGCAAACTTTAAGACAAAGTAAAGGTCAAACTGTACAAAGTTTCACAGAAGAATTTAGGAAGAAATCTCTTGAATTAAACATTCCTTTGGATTCTTATGAAACTTTAATGAAGTATATTGGTGCACTTCACAGTTGTATTCATCATACTTTGCTATTGTTTAACCCCACCAGTCTTGACGAAGTTTGTGTGCAAGCCACTCACCTTGAGAATAGGGGAAAGTATGTTCAAGAAGATCCCACAAAGAAACTTTCCAATATCCCACATAAGCCATTTAAGAAGTTTAAAAGGAAGGACAAGAAGACTGCCACAATAAAGAGAGAAGAAGGAAATCCATCTTGCACTCATTGTAAGAAAAGTGGTCACGATGATGAACACTATTGGAAACTACATCCAGATAAGAGACCAAAACAATTCGGTGGAAAGGGGAAGACAAAAACCGTTGCTACAATGCAACAAGATCCTGGTTCCGATTCAGGAGACGTTGGAAAAATCACAACGATTGGATTACAAGGTAAATATTCCCTTCATTCTAGTTCAAATTCCAATAATGAATCTCATGATGATGAACGAAAGAGGAATGAATTATTTCATATAAGAGTTATATTTAAACACACTAAGATAGATACATTATTTGATCCAGGTTCCCAAGTAAACTTGATATCTGAAGCACTTGTCAAAATGATGGGTCTTGAAATGAAACCACATCCAAATCCTTATCCCCTTGATTGGGTATGTGATAAAGAAAAACTTAATGTCACCAAACAATGTAGGGTCAGATTTGCTATTGCTTCAAAGTTGATTGATGAAGTGGATTTGGATGTTGTATCACTTGATATATCTGGCATAGTGTTGGGGAGTCCTTATCTTCATGATAGAAAAGAAATCTTCTTTCGTCATGAGAAAAAATACCACCTTACTAAGGGGGGAGTGGAATATATTGTTAGAGCTCAAAGTATGAGGGTAAACACAACACTTATTAGTGCAGGTCAAATGAAGAGACTCATAAACACTAATAATATATATGTACTCATGGTCGTAAGGGAGAAAGATGCCGGAAAATCCGTCGCTTTCCAATGATGGGATCCTTCTCATAAGAAATAATTAATTGATATTGTTTCTAAGTATGATGATATTTTCCAGGAACCAGATGGATTACCTCCTAAGAAGGAAATCTAACATGAAATACATCTTCAGTAGGATTCTCCTCTTCCTAATGTGGGCATGTACAGGATGTCATTTGTGGAGATGACATATATCAAGAAGCAGGTACAGGGATTATTGGATCAAGGGGTCATTAGGCCTAACTCATCTCCTTGTGGTTCTTCGATCGTGATGGTGCCAAAGGAAGATGGAACATGATGAATGTGTGTCGATTACCAGGCCTTAAATAAAATCACGGTGAAAAATCGATACCCTCTTCCTCATATAGATGACTTACTTGATTAGTTAAATAATGTTGTTCATTTCACTAGGTTGGATTTTCACAGTGGATACCATCAGATCAGGGTTACAGAATAGGATGCATGAAATACTTCCTTTAAAACCAAACAGGGATTATTTGAGTGGTTAGTTATGCCATTTGGGCTTTGTAATGCTCCGACAACTTTCATGCATGTGATGAATGATGTATTCAAGCATTCTCTAGATGATTTTGTGATTGTATATTTAGACGACATTCTTATTTTTAGCGGGACTTGGGATGAACATGTGAGGCATGTAAAGCAAGTATTGGATACTTTGCAAAGGGAAAATTTGTATGTAAAATTGTCCAAATGTGAATTTGGTAAGACTGCACTTGTGTACTTAGGTCATATTGTAGGAGGACAATTAAAAGTTGATCCTTCCAAGATTGATGTAATTGTAAATTGGTCTGAGCCCAAAAGTGTAACCGATATACAGGGCTTCTTAGGTGCATTCTAGTATTGGAGGAGGTTCATTTCAAACCTCTCTTTTATAGAAGCTTCTTTGCATGCCTTAACCAGTGTGAAGAACACTTTTCAGTGGGTAGGAAAGCAACGAAAAACTTTCGACACTTTGAAGGAAAATATCATTACCGCACCAGTATTATCACTTCTGAATCTTCAACAACCCTTTGAGATCGAGACAAATGCAACATATACGCCATGGGTGTAGTATTGATGCAATATCGTAAGCCTATCTATTACCACTCTGAAACTTTTAACCAAGTTGTTGTTAACTATTCTACATATGATAAAGAGTTGTATGCATTAGTTCAAAGCGTAAAGAAATGAAAGCACTAATTTCTAGGGAATGAGACAATCATACATACAGATCATCAACCCTTATAGTATCTCCAAGCACAAACCAAACTGCAACAATCTCGACATTACAAATGGATGGGTTTCCTACAAAAATTTCATTTGGTAATCAAGTACAAAAAGGGTACATGTAACAAGGTAGCTGATATGATTTCTAGACCTTCTATTGTTGCTTCTATTATTTTGAAGAATACTTCTTAATCTCATGATATCTATGTGGAGCAATGTGCCATTGATGAAGATTTTAAAGAAGTATATGAGAAGCTAGACCATGGTGCACAGGTAGAGAAATATTGTCTGTAAGGAAAACTACTCTACCATGTTGGAAAGCTATGTATTCCTACAAGTGAACAAGTCCATGTAATACTAGAAGCTCACACTTATCTTGTGTCTGGGCATTTTGGGGTAGGAAAAAATATGGCTCATTTGCATAGGTTTTGTTACCGGCCTCAAATGAAAGCAATTGTAACTAAATATGTAAAGGGGTGTGTGATGTGTTCTACTTGTAAGCCCACTAATATAAAACTGGGGCTATACTCACCACTACATGTTCCATCCCATCCATGGGAAAGTATCTCCATGGATTTTGTAGGGGGTTTACCAATGTCGAAAGGGCGTCATGACTATTTGTATGTTGTAGTGGATAGGTTCAACAAAATGTGTATCTTAATGCCATGTAAAATGCAGATCACTGCTGAGAAGACTGTTAATCTCTTCTTTCAGTATGTTTGGGTTCATTTTGGGTTACCCACATCCATGATCTCGGATCGAGATACTCGATTCCTTGGGGATTTTTGGATGAGCTTGTGGAGAATGATGGATACCAAATTGAAGAGGAGCACTGCTTTCCATCTACAGACCGATAGATAGACAGAGGTTGTAAAACGAACATTGGTACTTTTTCTTCAAGGCTATTGCAACAAACATCCCAAGGTATGGGATGAATAGATACCCTATGTACAACATGATTACAACCGAGCCTTACATTCCTCCACTTAGTGTTCGCCTTTTGAGACATGTTTTGGGTACCTACCTAAAGTTCTTTTGGACTTGATGTATGGGAGAGATACCAATTCAAATGAAGAAAGAAATGAAGACTGGCCCACAAGTTCATCTAGAGGATCCAACAGGTACACTAAGCAGTCGGGGAACATTTGGAAAAAATTCAAGCATAGTATAACGCTCGACATGAAAAAAACAGGGTTGATCATTAGTTCCAGGTTGGAGACCAGGTATGGATTCACATCAACAAGGAGAGGTTGAAGGGTGAAGGCAAGAAAATGAATCCCATTCGTTATGGACCCTTCACTATTTTGGAGAAAAGTGGTACCAATGCTTTTTGTCTGGATCTTACACCTTATATGAAGATTCATTCAGTTGTAAATGTAGAGAACTTGAAACTTTTTAAGCCTCCCATGATCATGGATCAGGATGAGGAAGTTTCAATACCTTCAGTTGATGAGTTTTCTCCTGAGTACTTGGATGAGTTAAAGGAAGATATCATCCTGGACAGAAGGACGAGGACTTCATGGAGGGGTGATGTTGATTATCTTCGAGTAGGCTTAAAGGGCACACATCCAAGCAAAGCAAAGTGGATTGAGAAGGGGTGAGGGAACTCTAGCCTCACTTATCTGTTGATTGATGAAAGGTTTTGGTGGTCCAAAAATCTCTCAGTGGGAAGGTGTGATCCAAAATTCATCCAGAGAAGACTAAGGACAACTCAGAACTTGTAGAAGCAACTCAGGAAGCTCATAATGGCCTCAACAGACAGAGAAAGGGAAAAAATTCAAAGTTCTCAAAACTCAGTGAAAATGGCATCATCGTGAAGAGCACGTCACAATATTTCCAACGACACAAGCGACACATCAAATAGAGTTACGAATCAAAAGATATTCGCGGTCAAAGTTTGGTCAAACTAGCCCAGTCAACAGGGGATGAGTCAACATCCGTACTGCTGACATTAGCATCGGTACAGATGACGTCAACATCCATACAACATACGTGGCACACGCAAGAGGTGACATGTGTCATATTGACGTCAACATGACATCGGCATGGTGACGTGGTGACACTAGAGGCTGCCACCTGTCACTCATGTTTGGATTTTTTGGGTCATCTCGTGGACCAGTAAAAATGTGCCACATGGCAGTTCGTATAGCCACGTGGCATACCATATGGTGACGTGTCAGGCTGATGTGTCAGTGAAGGGGGCATATCGTACGCTGATGTGGCAGGTGTCTGAACAAGTGGTGGATGTGGCCCAATGGTTGGTTGTCACGTGGCAGTGGGAAAATGCCCAATGACGGCCCAAGAACGAAATTTCAAAAAAATTAAAAGATTGGCAGGTCCACCAAATCCGGCGGGACCCCACCAAATCTAGTGCCAAAAAAACATATCCAAACCTCTGTTAAGAGTAGCAGAACCAACATATATATATATATATATATATATATATATATATATATTTTTTTTTTTTTTTTTACAACCAACAACCCAAAAGGGGACGCCCATGGGCTCGACCTTGGGACCTCCCCCTTTATCTATGCCTTAAAAAACGCTTTGTCAACCACTAGGCCAACGACCTACGTTGATTACAAAGCCCGAAATTTTATTTAAAAATTGAATTCGCCCAGTACTAAAGGGGAGGCGCGTGAGGGTACGTCTGACACAATTTACGAGGTAATTTTGGCATTTATTGCAGGTTGAAGGGCATGAAAATCGAGACAAAGTTTCTCTTGGGCCTGGGAGTGCTGGAGTCAGATTGAGGCATGGAGATAGTCATTTTTGGGTAATTCGATGCCACAAATTCAATGATGATGTCTGTTTTTTGATCTGAGCAAAGCTTTTGTAGCTTGATTCCAGAATGATGTATACTTATGTATTTTGCTAAATTCTTTTGTTGAGTTAATAAAAAGGCCTACCCATTTGAGAGAAAGACCCAAATACGTAGTCCACCAGGGACGAACTCTGTTATCAAGTTTTTGTGTTCAGATTTGATGCTTATGTCTCTTCATTATTGAGCTTTTACTTCTTTAATGGTGCACTTTAATTTATGCACATTTAATACAATTCTTTATAAGTCACTTCGATGAAAAGATCTCGGATCAAGTGCTATCAAATAAATCCTGGTTAGCAACAAGTCTACTAAGATGCTACCAAATGGCATGTCACAAATTTTAGTAATCATGAATTTTAATAACTAGGAACATTATAGCATGGGACCTCATTTAACAATGCAACAATAGGTTTTAGTGTATCATCCATGTAGGTTTTAGGACTTTGGGAAGGATGGGAATGGTTTCTTTATGATATTAATATTGCCAATTAATCTCCTAAATTCTATCTACATAAAGAAATTAAATATGTATTACAGAAAACCTGAATTTTTTGCAGGAAGATATGTAGTACATGTGCCATGTTATCATTTTTTATCCTTTAATATTTTCAATAATTAGGCCCTTGGATAACCAACCTTGAGCTCTTTTTTTGATCGTCTCAAAACACTTGGACAAAGATGATTTCCCTCCCAACCCTACAAAGTCACAAATCATGAAGCTAGTGCAAAAGAGGCACTAGGGTAATCATGTATACTTTATTCAATCTATTAAATACTACACTAAATATCATTCTTGAAAAGAATCAAACAACCATAAAATAGAGTTATGAGTATGTTCCTGGATACTTATTATTATTATTATTTTCTCAAACCTCGTCTACTAGAAACCTGGTTTTCAAACATAAGTTTGTCTAGCTATGCCTTCATAGAGGTTTTCACAAATGGAAGTTTTTATTTTGCTTGGTGATATCAGCCAATGATTGGTTTTCTAATAGAACCAAGGATAGTAGTGCCTAAACCCAAGTTTTCACCACCAAATCTTATTCTTTTTTCTTGGATTGGAATTGTAGAATAAATCAAGAAGATGTGGGTGTGGGTGGAAAATCCACCTTTCTCACAAATTCAAGATCTTTTGTAACAACCCTAGTTAAATAGTTGCTTAAGGTTATCAAGAATAGTTAATTAAATAATTAGCTGTCCTAATGTGTATTAGTTAAGTAATGATTAATTATTAATAATATTAATTAATTAATTATTTATTGTTTAATATATGTTGAT
>WSFP011475346.1:0-17068 GCA_009831015.1 Picea engelmannii
ATTTCCATCAATGACAAATGGGGAGATTGTTGGAATTATTTTCATTGATGTAAAAGGATTAATGATGTCATTGATTTAATCTTATGGAATTACAATAAAAACAACATTTCCAATATTGATCTATATATATAGGTCTACAAGTATATTAAAAAAGGGGTGCATGTGAAAAAGTAAAATGTGAAATGGTGGTTTCAAACCCATGGGTTTGGGGTATTATCCCATGGTTTGGGGTATTTTCCAATGATATTTGAGGTATTTTCTCATGGTATTGGGAATTTATTTTTTAATAAAGGGATATGCCCCTTAATGAAGGGTTATCAAAAAATATAAAAAAGAGAAAGCATTGAGAGAATCTGTGTGTTTATGTGAAAAATGGATTAACAAAGATTAAATTATGAAATTAGTTCAGGTCATCTTGGAATCTTTGTGATAAATTTTATTTCAGGATGTTGCAGACCTTAAAATTTGGAAGAGATGGAGGAGAGATATTGGTGTACATGGGGTAAAAATTTAATATGTTGGTAAGTTGCACTTTTAGATATATTCTCTGTGGAATTTAGGGTTCTTGAATTCTCTTGAAATCAATTTCAAATAGGCCAGCTTGGCATTTTCACTATAACTTATTTGATAGGATGTTTTAGACCTTGAAACTTTACAGAGATAGAGGAGAGGTATTAATATATATGTGGTACAAATTGTAGATGAGTTTTCACTAAAATATCAGAGATATTCCATGTGTAAGTTAGGGTTCGTGAATGCTCCTGAAATTAGCTTCAAACATGTCATCTTAGAACGTTCACTATAACTTATTTAATGGGATGTTTCATACCATGAAAATTTGAAAAGATAGAGGTGAGATCTTGGTGTACATGTGGTACAAATTCCAAATGTTGGTTGTTTGTACTTTCAAATATATACTTTGTGGAAATTGGGGTTTATTAACTATTCTGAGATCAATTGCAAACATGTAAGCTTGACATTTTCACTATAACGTCTTTTCTGGGACTCTTTAGACTATGAAAAATTCAAATAAAATAATAGATATATAGAAGTAACTGAAGTAACAATTTCAGAGTTATATTTCCATAATTGGATATGTTGCATGATGTACTGTTACACCTCAGAAATAACACATTTTATGATGCCATTTAGTCATTTTCATTTACTTTACCCTTTCATCATCATTCCCTTAATCACTCATATTTCTACATTTTTCCATTTCTACCCTATATAAGCTTCACATGACATACTTACACTAAATGGTTGATTTCCCATGTTTTGATGATTACTTAGGGTAGATATTGTGATTTCCTAACTTACTTGTGAAATTCAACAGTTGTTGGCAATTTTACAACTGTTGGCAATTCTGCAGCTGATTGGTAGTTATGGTAGTCAAACATTCCACATCATTTCAAAATAGGTCCATTTAGGTGACTATCGTGAAAATTTGCAAAAAGTACAAAACAAGGGGTGTATGGTTGAGATTTCCAAAATTGGTCTAATTAGCCTCCAACTATGTAGTTAAGTGGTTTGACCAAGCAGTGACCCATATCCGTGAATTTGGTCACATGGATCTCATGGAATATGATGTTATTATCTTATTCAAACTATGTTATATCAAATCCAATATTTGGTGGTGAAAGATCCACATGTTTAGGATATAGGATTTGTTAGTTGTAGATCCACTTATTCAGGATCTGATCTCATCTTGTTGTAACTTTGTTTTTCTTTTGTGAAGTAGAATCTATATGTATAAATATGAGAGGATATAATTCATTTTAAATAGTTAAGAAGTTAAAGAGTTATATAATAGAGCGTTGAATGATATAGTTATATAATAGAGCGTTGAATGAGATACATATTAAAGAGAAGGATCATTGTAATAATTTTGATGTTGGAATAAAGATCTTGTTGTTGCACATCAAGAGTTCTCTTCTATAGTCCTTCTTGGCAGTATATTCGAAGAGAGGAAGGCCCCCATCTCTCTAGTATGCACTTTCCAAATAGCTTATTTTGGTTGTGTTATGTTATTTCATTAATTGTTCATTTAAGTTATTGTTCATTCCTTTATACTCTTTCATTTCTGCAAGTGTGGTTTCCCTACAGAGTTAGGCATTGAAGGTTGAGTTTCTTTACTGATAAAAAAACCAATTGATGCTCTTGCTTTTCAACCAAATGAATGTGGATAATAGTTTCAGTATAAGTCCATTAACCTCAGTTGAATTCTTTAGCCTTTCATTTCTCCATTTTCATTTATGTAAGTGTGGTCGACTGAGTGTGGTGTGCATGAGAGATAGAAATCTTGTTAACCTTGATAATTGAAGAGATAACTGAAAAACCATAGGAATCAACCTACAACATAAGATTATATGACTTTAATTCATGTTCTTGACATTTTTAATTCATCTTTCGTATCTTAGAGTTAGTTTCCTACTCTTGGATATATTTTATTGGCATCTCAAAATATTACAAGCTCCCTAGTTGACAATTTAATGTAAATCAATTCAAGAAATTGAATTTCCTGACATGTACAAGTTTATTTTTGGAAGGAGGCACAAAACAACAAGATTTGAGAAAGTTACCATTTGGAAATTCAAGTTTTGGTCATACTTGGTAAAGGCACAATAGAGAGAATACCTGGTGCATGCTTAAACAATGAAAAGACCTAGTGAAGGAAGAAGTGAAAAGTAGACATAGTGAAGGCATAAGTAGCAAGCTAACTCATTGAAGGTTGGTGAAACTCACACAAAGAGATTAGTGTATGTCACTAAGTTGGCACTTATTTGTGGGGATTGATGTATCTGGTATATTGGTTTCTATGAATATTTGTAAGAGTACATTGGTGCCGCTCAAACAAATATATTGGTGTATCTTGCTAAGTTGGTGCTTAGCGGTGGGGATTCGTGTCTCAAGTAAATTGGTGTCAACGAATATCTATAAGAGTAGGTTGGTGCCTATAAGGATTTGTACCATTGGGGATTGGTGTCTCCAATAGGTTGGTTCCTACAAATAATTATAACTTAGAGACTTTTTATGGTTTTCTCTCAAAAGGGTTTCCATGTAAATATTGTGTTCCATGTTTTGTAGTTGATAGATCTCATATGTGATTTTTTTATTATTGTTGATGAATGTTTAAGAAAAAAATTCTTATACTAATTCATGCCCCCTCTCAGTATAAGTGTGTGCTCAACAAGAGTTAGTCAACTAGTTGGCCTAGTTAACTAGTTGACTAGGCACTCGAACAACACTCTATTAAATACAACTGAATGGATGATTTTAAGGATGAAAATTTATTTTAAAATGTAGAAAATGAATCTTACTAATCCTTCATATGCCAACTATAAATGATTGGCGATATTTTTCTAAAATTATTCAAATTTCTATGGATTTTATATAGTTTTTATAAAATTTTGGCGATTTTTAAGGTAAAATAATTTTATCTTATAGAATTTGGGCGAATCATTTTTAAAATAGCGAATCTAGTTTTTGGAAAAAACCTTGATAATAAAACTCAATTTGTATCTTTCTATAATGCAATATATATATATTTTACCATAAAGGTCTATTTGGGACTATTTTTAGGACTAGTTAAAAAATATAACCTTAATTTAACCTAAAATGTATGGTGAACTAGAATGTATTTTTTTTTACCACAAGTACTTCACTATATCATCTCAACTTCCTAGACATTTTTATGTTTGAAAATTATCAGAAAAAAATTGTAGTGAAAATTCCAAGATGGTTCATTTGAAGAAACCGAACCTAAGGATCATATGCTATGACACAAAATATCTAATATTGTTTTCAAGCTTGCCTCTTGCCAAGTTCATATGTGCATGTAGAAAGGAACACAATACACAAGATGTGTGGATCAAGATCACTCGAAAACTAAACTGAGTTCGAGATGGTTTGCAAGGAAAAGTTTCAGACTTCATTAAATCCCAAGGACAGATGCAAAAACTAGAAGGACATTTCCTCTATCACTTTGATACATGCAATCTGAATATTTGGATCTGCACACCATTTACTCAACCATATTTTTCAATAAAGATCGAGGTTGCGGTGTCGTTGTTGCACTGGATTCATTTCCATTATCGAAGGTTTCAAACTCTTGTCCACTGTCATGACATCTTTGAGTCTTTCTTAAATGCACCAAATATTGAATAATTGTCATAGCATCTTTGGCTCTTTCTTAAATGCACCAAACATTGACTAATATGAACGTAGAGAGGAAAGTATCATAGATGATTTTAGGGGCTAAATTTTTCTCATGGGCTAATTCTCCATGGTTTTTCCAAAAATGATTCGTTAATTTAAAAATGATTAGCCCAAATTCTATAGGATAAAATGATTTTACCTTAAAAAACGCCAAAATTTTAAAAAATATATATAAAATCCTTAGAAATTTGAATATTTTTACAAAAATATCGCCAAACATTTATAGTTGGCATATGAAGGATTAGTAAGATTCACCAAGGTTTCTAAATTTTAAAATAAATTTCCATCCTTAAAATCATCCCTGGAAAGTATGATCTTTGTATTATTAACTCCAAAGATTTTGAAGCATGTGAGTTGTTCAAACATTGTTTATTCCTTAAAATGGAAAATGTCTCGTCTTAGAAAACATTTATCCCATTCCTTTCTCATTTTCTATGAGCATTGTTTGTGAATCAAGGGTAGCCTAGAAGACTCTCTATAGTTTGTGATGCTCACAAGGAAAGAAAGAGAAGGATAGTCTTGTAAGGGAACGTGGATCTATCCTTGAGCACCCAGAAAGTCTTGCAAGCCTTCAAAATAACTGAGATCAGATCTTACAAAGAAACGAGGAAGTTGAAAAGCTATGACAGATTTAAAACAAATACTTCAATACGTTTGTCGTTCTTCATCCGGCTTGGTGGAGAAATTACATAAAGATAAAGTGAGGATATGCACATGTTTCCCATGACCCTTTTTAATCCTGTATATCTTACTTTATCACCACATTGTATCACTCAAAATGGGGGGTGGGACCAAAGGATAAATGGAACACATATAACCAAACAAGCTTCCCACTGATAAATTGTGAAGAAAAGAGAAATGCATAGAGAAAAGAATAGAACAATATATTGAAATGTATCAAGAAGTACTGAAGAAGTTATAATGTAAAGGGAAATACTTGAGCTAAATAGGCTCAAGCAAGACAAAAATAGAAAGTACAGTTGTTCAGTACAGTTGGCAGTGTACAGTTAGACTGTTGAGGTTACATTATATTTAACACTCCCTCTTAAACTCAATAGTTACAAACATCAGCACTAATTATGCCTAAGTGTTGTCTCTGAAAATCAAAAAATGACTTTCCTAGTGGATTTGTAAAGATATCAACAAGATGATCTCGAGAACCACATAATTGTGGTGCAATATCACCATTATTGACTAGCTCGCGTATGAAATGAAAACGAGTGTCAATGTGTTTTCTTTTCTTGTGAAACACATGATTTTTGGATAAAGAAATTGCTGATGTATTGTCACAGAAAATAGGAGTTGGATCCTTTTCTATATGTGACATATCTTTCAATATTCTTCTCATCCACACAGCTTGACAGGAAGATGAGGTAGCAGCTACATACTCTGCCTCTATGGAGGATATTGATACAATTGGTTTCTTCTTTGATGCCCATGAGATCAGGTTCGTGCCCAGTTGAAAAACATGTCCAGATGTGCTTTTCCTGTCATCTAGGTTGCCTGCAAAATCATTGTTTGTGTAACCAGAAAATTGATTACTATCAGATTTAGTGTACCATAAGCCAAAATTGAGAGTTCCTGCAACATATCTCAAAATTCATTTCGCCATTTTCCAATGAGAATCTTTGGGTGATTCCATGAATCTGGAAACAAGGCTGGCTGCATACATAATGTCAGGCCTAGTTGTTGTAAGATACAACAAACTACCTACTAAAATTTTGTATAAAGTAGAGTCCACTCTAGGACCTTCATCATTTTTGCTCAATTTTGTGCCTAGTGGTATGGGGGTTTCTGTTGGATTGCATCCTTCCATGTGAAATCTTTTGAGAATGTTTGTTGCATACTTTTGCTGACAGACAAAAATGCCGTTGGTTGATTGACGAACCTCAATCCCTAAAAAATATTTCATTATGCCAAGATATGTCATCTCAAATTCAGATTGCATGGCATGTTTAAAATCTGTTAACTCAAGATTTCCTGTATAGATCATGTCATCAACATATAAACATACAATTAAAATTTTACCATGCTGATTTGTTTTGGTGTAAAGAGTTGTCTCATTTTGACTTCTGCTGAAACCACTTTTGATCAGATAAGTGTCAATTCTATTGTACCAAGCTCTTGGAGCTTTCTTTAAGCCATACAGGGCTTTCTTCAACTGATATACTTTGGCTAGGTTCTCTTGGACTTCAAATCCAGGTGGTCGATCGACATAAACTTCTTCTTCTAAGAAACCATTCAGGAATGCTGACTTGACATCCATTTGGTATACTTTCCATTTGTGTTGTGCTACTATGGCCAATAGAGTCCTTACAGTGTCTAATCTTGCTACTGGAGAAAACTTTTCACCATAATCAGTACCTGGTTGTTGTGAGAATCCTTTGGCAACAAGTCTTGCCTTGTGCTTTTCAATCTACCCTTTTTTATTGAGTTTAGTTTTGTAAACCCACTTGACACCAATACTTTTCTTGTGACTTGGCAAATCAACAAGATCCCATGTCTTGTTCTTCTCAATGGAGTCAATTTCTTGGTTCACGGCTTGAAACGAATGTGGCTCCTTAGTTGCTTCCTTAAAGGATGTAGGTTGACATGACATTAAAGCAAAAAGGTTGTGTTGTTCAAAGTCATCCAACTGCTGATGGATTTCTCTCAAACTTCGAGTTCTCTGATTTTGTGGTTCAGAGAATGATTCTCTGCTGGAAATTGAGTTATCCTGTGAGTGTTTGTAAGGTAGCTAGAGAGGTAGTGGGGGGGGGCCAGAGGGCCCATAGTGATAATAGTGGAGGTCATTCAATGTAAGGTGGACTAGGTCCACTATATTATTAAATAAGGCCCACTATGGTAGTTAGATATAATAAATGTGGGCCCAGAGGGCCCATAGTGATAATAGTGGAGGTCATTCAATGTAAGGTGGACTAGGTCCACTATATTATTAAATAAGGCCCACTATGGTAGTTAGATATAATAAATGTAAGAGGACTTCTTAGAAGGTTCTACTTCTAGAATATTCCTCCTCTAGAATGTTCTTAGGTGATGGTAGCACTATATAAAGGGGTTTAAGCAATGTAATGAGATAGGAAGAGAAGTATTGTGTGTGGAGCGATATCTCAATAGGAGGATGCCCCCTCGAAGAGGCAAGTGAACATGAGAGGATCCCTTCCATAATAGGATCCATTGTATGGTGTTGCCCTACCTCAAGGGTTTGATAATAATATTGTGTGGTTTCTTCTATATTTCTTTGTGGATCTATTGTGTATTCAGTAATTGTGTTGATTATATTTTCAGATCTAGTATTGGTTCTTAACAGTGTTCAGGTTGTCTTTATACTTGCAATCTTGGAAGAGTAGTTTGAGGTACTTGTTGTTCTGAATTTTTTGTATTTTCAGAACTTGGCAGCAATGGATTTTGACTATCCATCTGCTGATTTTCTGAATCATTCCATAATTGATTCTCCATGAATTTTACATCTCTGCTGAGAATTAATTTCTTGGTGATTGGATTGTAAAGCCTATAAGCTTTAGATGTTTCACTATATCCAGTGAAAATACATTTCTCACTTCTATCATCAAGTTTCTTCCTTAAATCAGAAGGTATGTGAGTGTATGCTATGCATCTGAATGTCCTTAGATGCACTACATTGAGCTTTGTCCCACTCCATGCTTCTTGGGGAATTTTCATATTTAGGCTTGTGGTTGAAGATCTATTCAAGAGATGAACTGAGCCTGCTACTGCTTCAGCCCAAAAAGTATTTGAAAAACTTTTCTCTTTAAGAAGTGTTCTTGCCATATTCATTATTGTCTGATTTTTCCTTTCAGCCACTCCATTCTGTTGTGGAGTATACCTGGTTGTTGTTTGCATAATAATGCCTTGTGATTTGCAGAAATTTGCAAATTATCTGGAGTTGTATTCTCCTCCCCCACTTGACCTGAGTGCTTTGATATATTTTCCACTCTGTTTTTCATCTTCTTCCTTGAATTCTTTGAATTTCGTAAAATTTTCAGACTTGTGTCTGAGAAAATAGATCCATATTTTTCTGTTGAAATCATCAATAAACGTTAGAAAGTAAAAACTACCACCTATTGAATATGTTTGCATTGGTCCACATAGGTCAGTGTGAACAAGTTCAAGATGTTGTTTGGCTTGATTTGATGACTGTGGAAAACTAGTTCTCTTGTGTTTTCCAAGTATGTAAGACTCACATGGGGGAATTTTCTCTTTAAAGATAGGTAGACCTTTGACCATGGAGTTTTTCTGAAGAATACTTAGACTCTGAAATGGTAGATGTCCAAATCTTATATGCCAAACCATTGTTTCATTCATGGTTGATGCACTCTGTGCATATGGTTGACTTAGATTTGCAGTTCTGAGGGTAAGGGGAAACATCCTATTGGGAGTCATATGGATTTCAGAAATCAATTTTTTGCCTGGGAGTTTGTCATATATCTTACAAGATGTTCCCTCAAAAAGTACCTTATATCCATGTTCAATGAGTTGTCCTACACTTAACAAATTATGTTTCAGATCTGGAACATGATAGACATTGTATATGTCTTTCTTAACATTTTGTTTAGTAAGAATAGGAACAGTTCCTTTTCCTTGAAATTTGATTAAATAATCATTTCCAAGTGTAATATCAGATGAGATTGAAGAATCAATGCATGAAAGTAATTCTTTGTTACCTGTCATGTGATTGCTGCATCCACTGTCCAGCAACCAGAGATCTTTAGGTTGTTCTTCAGTCTTGTGGCACGAAAGAAACATACCTCTTGAGTTTTCTCCCGTGTGATTTAACACACGTGCTCTGCCTAAGAGATGATATGTTTGCTTCTTCCTACATTCAGATTCATAGTGACCATACTTTTTGTAGTAATAGCATTGTATGATTGATTTCTCATTTGATCTTCTCCCTCTGCCTCTTTGAGGCTGAAAATTTTGATGTTTATTTTGTTGTTGTTGTCTTTGACCTTGGAAATTTTGATTCGGATACTGTTTTCTATTACCTCCACTAGAGTGAGGGTAACTGTGATTTCTCCCTCTTCCTTGGTGACCTCTTCTTCTTCTTTTTCCTCTCCCTCTGCTGAAGGAGAATTGATTTTTGAAAGCATTGGGGATTGACTCATCTGTGAGATGCATTTTGGTCTCATGTGTCACTAGAGAACCAATTAGTTCATCTATTGAAACTCTTGACAGAGCCTTGGATTCAAGGATTGTTGTTACAACCATTTCGAATTTCTTTGGTAAACTTCTGAGAATTTTCTCAACAATGCATTGATCAGTGATGGTTTCTCCAGTCAATCTGATCTGGTTCACGATTCCCATGACTCTGTTCATGAATTGATCCACATTTTTAGACTCTATCATCCTTAGAGTCTCGAATTGCATTCTCAAGGTCTGCATTTTAACTGTTTTGACCCTATAATTTCCTTGATAGGAAGATTTAAGGATGTCCTAGGCCTATTTGGAAGTACCATCACCTATGATTTTCGAAAAAATCGAATCATCCACAGAATTTTGAATCCAAAATTTGGCTTTTTTTTTTTTGTTCCTCAGTGTTGCCTAAGCAATTCGCTATGGATTTGTCATGGCAGACAGGGCTGTGGGATCTGGTTCCACATATCCAAGATCCATTGGTTCCCAACACTCTTGTGCTTGTAAGAAGGATCTCATCCGAAGAGACCAGAACTCATAGTTCTTTCCAAGAAGAATCGGACCCTGAGTTGGTCCTAAATTGCTTGACGACGCCATATTTGTTTTGTAAGAAAAATTTGAACAAAACAAAAAAAATATTCTTACTTACCTGTCTCCTGTGTATAATTTGCAGTGACTTTAGAACTCTACGTTCAAGATTTCACGAGTTTTTGGCTTCGCGATTCTGACGTCGGGACTTCGTGATACAAGTCCTCCGATCTCTTGGCTCGCCAACCTCTGGTCGCTGAAATGCCAATTTGCCAATGGGAGCTTATTGGCCTTAAATTGGCCTTAGTCATCGTGCAATGTGACCACATGCCTTGATGTTGAAGCGCTTCAGGATTTTCTGGTTCTTTGTATTTCACTTTGCCGAAATGTCGAGATCTGCCTTTGGACAATTCAATGGTCCAGATATTCCTGTGATTTGATTGTCCAGATCTTGTCGGGATATCTCAAATCGGGACTTTGTGAACCTTGATGATGAGCTCTTCTGACTCCTTGATTCCCCAATCTTTGATTTACCGATGGTGATTTCCTTTCAGGAAATTTTCCGACTCCTTTGATCTCCTCCACATGTCCTCTTATGATGGACAGTCCTGATCTCGTCTCGCGATTTGTTCTATTCCAGACTTGTTGTCTCTAGGATCTGCGATTTGTCGAATCTCGTAATGCCGATGGACTTTGCTTTCGAGAAATTTTTCGAAATCCTCGATCTTTTCCATGCGTCCTCAACAGATGGATGACTCCGATCGTTTACGGGGTTTGCACCATAAATAAACCCAATCACTTGTCCTCAGGATTTGCGATTTGTCGAATCCCGATGTGTTGATGGACTCTCCTCTTTCAGGATTTTTCCTGAGCCCTCAGATTTATGCCACGCATCCAAACAAATGGACGGCTGTGATCTTATCGCTATTTCTTGAATCACGATTTCGTGAGTTTAGAACTCTTGTTGCGATGATCTTTCAAAACCGTGAACTCCAATATGCCGATTTGATGGCACTTGGATCTTTTGCCACCTGTCCTCTCAAATGGACGGCTCACAAGCTCTCTCGGTATTTCCCGATACGTGATGTCAGGATTTCATGTATCGTAGTTTTGAGAGAAGTCTCCTTTGCTCGTTCAACTCCCGATTCCCGATTTTTCGATGGGATAATATCGACGATTCATGATCTTTCACGATCCAAGGGTCCAGAATGACTCAAGATTTCGCTATTCGTGAATTCTCACGATAGTCTTCTGACCTTTACACCTTATGAGTCAGCGAAATGCCAAGATCTTGCCACGTGTTTCTTGATGGATGGTCCAGATGATGTCGAGACTTCACAAGTCGAAATTTCTCCTTGGTGCTCCAGAGGACTAAACCTCGTGCACCTTCTCGTTGATGCAATGACTTTCGGTCCTTTGCGCAAGATCTGATGGATGAAATTATTTTGCCTTTTCTACGCACTCCTCGTCCCTTCTGAACTGGTTTCCCGCTCTGGATCCGTTCATAGGATGAATCTTACGGCCTCAATGGCTGTTCTTTGCATAGTAGACGTGATCTTTGTTGAATTTGAGGGAATTTTCTCTTGTGGAAGAAAAAATTGGTGAATCTTTCAAAGATTTGAAAGAATTTCACGAGTTCTTCATTCTCTGCTACAATCTTTGACAGATTTGAGCGATTTCCCTTAAATCTTTAAACGATTCTACCTTCTGCATGAATCTTTAACGAATTTGAGCAAATCTTTGAATTCTTCAAGAGTTCCCACCTCCTATAGCTCTCCTTCGTAAATCTTTGATGATTCTTGAAAATTGCAAGAGTCTTTAAAGTTTCTTCTTCTGCACTCTCTTCGTCCTCGATCTTTCGAACGTTGTATGCTCAGCTACGTCGCGTGAGCTTCTTATGCTGATTTTTGAGCGTAGGACGGTCTGCTTCCTTGTGGAAGTTTCCTGCGAGGATCTTTCAAGAGTATGACGAACGGCTCTCCAAACCTTGTGAAAGAGACTGTGTCGCGTGCTCTCAAGATCCATGAAGCTCTGCTCTTTGAGGATCGTGTTTCTCTCTGGACTGTGTGAAGAGGCTTACTACTGAAGCTCTGATACCATGATAAATTGTGAAGCAAAGAGAAATGCATAGAGAAAAGAATAGAACAGTATATTGAAATGTATCAAGAAGTACTGAAGAAGTTACAATGTAAAGGGAAATAGTTGAGCTAAATAGGCTCAAGCAAGACAAAAATAGAAAGTACAGCTGTCCAGTACAGCTGGCAGTGTATAGTCAGATTGTTGAGGTTACATTATATTTAACACCCACGACTTCTTCTATATTTGGATGATATAATTCAATCTATTATCATAAATATATTTAAATTTTACTTTTTGTATGGCATGGGTAATGCCAAAATCATATCCTAAAAAAAAGAAATGAAACGTGGTATAACTTTAGGTCATAAAAAGTGACAGATGAAATGTAGCTTTGAAAAAAGTGAGAATGGTTGGGTATAATATTGTATGATCTTAATGAGTGGCATAAAAAAATAAATATATAAAAAATTATTTATTTTGAAGACTTGGCTCATATCACCTTAAAGTAAACAAGTTTCACAACGGTTGCCTCTTATTTATTTTGTCAATTTTTTTTTAGCTTAGCATATAATAAGCATCATATAAAATATGTGAAATTATTTTAACCAATGTTATATGATAAATGATATACATTTCAGCCTTTGGCGTAACATAAAATAATTTCAAAATCATAACTTGAAAAGGGTGTGGCATGACATAACCAGATGGAGAAAATGAATCATGAGTTCAACATATGATATCTGGGGTAAAAAAATAAATCACGAGTGCAACATATGATAGGGCAATGAGTGAGGAAAGGGCCATGTTTAGAAATAAATCAAATTTCATGATAATCTCACCACGAACATTGTGTTATAATAAGATTTAGCATATAATGCAAAATCTTAGCTAGAGTGTGGAATATTTCGTGCTAGTATTTTTTAATAGAGAGGAAGCCTCACAATGCTTTACTGTCTAGAAACTGATGACAAAAATGGTCATCAACAATTTATTTTATCTATTTCTATTGCTCTTGATTTTGAAGTAGAACAAATGGATGTGAAGACAACATCCTACATGGGGATCTGGAAGAAGGAATATACATGAAGCAACCAGAAGGCTTTGTAGTGAAGAGAAAGAAATAGCTAGTATGTAGGATGAAAAAGTCCCTATATGTGTTAAATAAATCACCAAGGATGTCATATACAAAATTTTATACTTATGCTGGGACTTGGCTTCACAAGGAGAAAAGTCAATCACTATGTGTATTCTAAATTAGTCGTTGATCATATTATTTATTTGGTCTTGTATGCAAATGATATGTTGATGATAGAAAATGACAAGGAGATTATCCAAGATGTGAAAACTCAGTTGTCCTCTAAATTTGACATGAAAGATATTGGTGCTGCAAATTGCATTTTGGACATGGAAATTAAAAGAGAGAGGGAAAAATTGAAAATCTTGTTAAATCAGAGAAAATATGTAGAGACAATATTACAGAGGTTTAATATGCAAGAATGTAGATTGGACATGGTTCTTATTCTTGTAGGTGAAAAGTTATCTACAGATTTGTGTCCCAAGCCACAAAAAGAGGAAAAGAACATGTCCCATGTTTTGTATGTTAGTGTGGTTGGAAGTTTGATGTACACAGTGGTATGTACTAGACGGTACATTGCACATGCAGTGGGAGTTTTGAGCATGTATATGTCAAAACTAGGGAAGGAGCATTGGACAAAAATAAAGAGGGTTTTCAAGTATTTGTGTGGAACTATTATTTATGGATTATTCTACCAAGGAAGACTAGTATTAGACAGAGTGTTGTACATACATGGGTTTGTTGATGTAGACTAGGATGAAGATTTCGATCGTAGAAGACCTACAAGTGGGTATGTGTTTAGCCTATTTGGAGGAGAAATCATTTAGATGAACAAAATATAGTCTGTGGCAGTCTCAACTACATAATATTAATACATGGTAGGCACTCATGTAGGAAATGAAACAATATGGTTACAAAAATTGTGTTTAGATATTGAGTTAGTAGAACAAGTTGTAAGGATACATTGTGACAGTGAAAGTGAAATATTCCTGGCAAAGAACCCAATTTATCATTCAAATAAATAACATATCTATGTTCAATATCAGTTTGTGAGAGACATGGTTGAAGGAAAGAAGGTGTTTTTTATGAAGGTGGACACTTTGAAGAATGTTGGATATTCATTGACAAAGTCTATGAGAACTAAGAATTTCTCTTGGTGTAGAGAAACAATGGGCATTGTTTCCTTGGATTGTTGACTATGTAATATCCCAACCCCCTATATGAAAACAAAGAAACAAGTGGGAGAATGATGGGTATGTGTTATATTCCTTGCACGACTAACATGATGCATGATTCATTGTACCATAGTTATAGCCTTAATTTCCACCACTAAAGCATTGATGCTCTTTCTATCCGTATCCCTATCCTCCTTATATAAAACTCTTCCCCATACCTCCTTGATTCCTTCTAAAAAACATTTTTTTGGAGGATATACATGCCCTCATAGTTATGCAACCCACATATACACAAAATACTCAAGAGACAGACATGAACATGCTAGTAAATGCTAAAAATATATAATTATTCCAAATTAAATGTTGAGTTACAAGTTTGGTTAGTTTCCTAACTCCTTTTACCCATACTCAACCATCTCTAACCAACTAGAGACCACATAAAAAGATAAATTTTCTCAAGGATAAAGGTAATGATACTTTGCACATAATAGAAAACACATGTCTGTATATCCTCGTTGAGTTTGTAAGCCCATACATATCCTTGTTGTTGCTTCTTACCTAGAGTCTCTCCTATTTTATCTTTGGTTCTATGGTGTATTGAGTGTGAAAATCAATCCTTGTAGTAGGAGTTGAGGTGGAGGAATCTAGGATCTCTTTTGATAGGGAATTGTTTCATCGGATAGGTAAAATTTGTAACTACTTAACTATTTTTCATCAATAATATAGAAATGCATTCCTTCGAAGTGTATTGTTTAAATATGCAATTATTTTATATCCACTTCATAGAATATTAATTTCTCTGATTTTTCCATCATTTTTCATAGAACTAATGGGTAGTTATTAGTATAACTACCTCCATGTATAGATCTACTTGTTGGAGATTCTTGCAGATTGCAAAGAAACCATTGGAAAAGAATGAAGGGAATCTAATAATCAGGAACAATATCAATCGCTAGACTCCTAGTGATTCAATATTTCTCTTCGTCCCAATAGTTAGTTATTTATTTCAAATTTAGTTATCATATATTTTATTAGTACTCTTTATGGAATTTGCTTCTTGTATGGTCATTAGTATGTTGTGGTAATCCCACTAATGTAGGAGATATTTCCCTGAAAGTAGAATTGGCGAACATACTAGGGACTTTTCCCTAGTGGGCCTATTTTGTTCTTTGTTGTTGTGTTTACTTGGCTTATTTTCTTTTCTTTTTCCTCAAACTGTTGCTTGATGCCTATATTAGTAGTTTACAATCATTAGAGTCTTTCCTTTTCTTCATTTGAGTCATTTATGTTTCCTCTTTTCTTCTATTTTTGATATTTTTGAAGTATATACACGTGTTGTAGTTATCACAGTTGCGTACATATATCTTCCCACCGGTGTATACAATCACATATACATGGGATTCCTTGTGCATATGCGCGTACATCTTCCTAAGAAGTTTTTTTTTTAATATTTTTGGTTTAAGGGTGTTTTTTCAGGTGCATGGGGTTTCTCATGAGACTTTGTGTCTCTATTGATGTTGCTTACTAAGTCGTGTAGTATTTTGTTCTAACTTTTATAAAGAAAACCAATTGTTTTTTTGCATTTCATGTTTTGGGATTATTTTCAAGTTTTTGAAGGCAGTTTCAGAAGTTGATTTCTAAGATCTTTTGTCTAGAGTGGTTTTCATTATTGATCTAGGAAAACGTTTATAGGTATGTAATCTTTTCAACCTTCTTTTTTGTTGTTTATTGCTAGTTTAAGGAGAAGGTTTGTTTGTTCAAGTGTTTCCTATTTCTTTTTCCTTTTTAAATAAGAAAAGAAAAAATACTTGTAGAAAGTGTACTTTAGTATTATTTTTTAGTCCTTTCCATTGTGTCGCTGAAAATAAGACTTTTATAGTGTGGTTTCTTTATTTATAGTGCTTATTAGTTTTCAAGTTGCATTTTTCATCAATGAAAATAAGATTTTTCGTTTTCATAATTTTGACTAAAATGATTCCATAATATTTTTAGTTGTTTTGCATTTAAAAGATTGCACCAATAGTGCATTTCATCTAAAAGAAAGAAATTTTGCATTTATTGCATATTATGAAAAGAAAGAGTTTGTTTTTAATTCTAAATCATTTTACACTCATAATTTTAGTGAGAGCTGCATTTTTAATTTTATGTTCTTAAGTGTTTTTCTATTGAGTCTTTAAAACACCATTTAGTTGCACTCGTTATCCTTATGAGTAAATAAAAACCTATATAAAATGAACATTTAATTAAAATTAATTAGATATTTCATTTTCTAGATCAAACAAACTAGCTTAGGCTAGAGCCTTGGTTTAGGTAGGAGAGTTAATTTTCCAAGGGCAAATAGCAACTTAAGAGTTTGAGACAGGGAGTGCAAAATCCAATTTTCGTATAAGTATATCTCAGAGCCTCCTCTAACACATGATTTAAACACGAGGTCCCATGAATGAGAGCCAATGATATAACCCCTTATAATATTGACTAAGTATAATGGTGAGATCATATTTTGGGTTTTTTTTTATTTCCTTTACCCCCCGAACACTGGCTATGAGTTGGTGTCCTTAGTTTCCACTCCTATGTTGGACAGTTTCTTTAGATAGATGGATAGATGGTTTGGAAATTTGGTTGTCATTGATGTCAACCCTTGGAGAGTGATCTTGGAGATTGATTCCAACCCTTGGACAGGTCCAAAGATGTTGGACAATTGATTGACATGTGTATGATCATGATTGATGATGTGTTTGTTGGGTACATTTGATGAAATCTACATGTATCCCTAAAGGTGTGATTATGGGACCCAAATTTTATTGACGAATAACAACATGAAGGAAAGTGAAATTGTAGGTAA
>WSFP011475347.1:0-17068 GCA_009831015.1 Picea engelmannii
AGATAAATTGGAATATGATCGGAAGGTTATTGTTCTCTCTCATAGTTAACTCCCCAGTTACGAATCTGTTAGCAAAACGGACTCATGATTGCAAATCAGTTAGCGTTTCAGTTGGCGTTTCAGTTGCTCGGACAGTTGTCTTTCTTTTGCCAAAGGAAATGCAAAGTGAAACCGTTGTGGATACGTGTATAAAATAAAATGAGACAGACTGTGGAGGGTTGGTTATTCTGTATGAGAAAAGAATGAAACTGTAAGAAAAGGAAAACGAGAGGATGTGCACAATGAGACTGAGCATATGTGTAGTGTGAGATGAAACGCAAAGCAGAATAACAGAACAAGTTGAAGAAGAGCAGAATGAAAAAACAAGTTGATGCAGAGCAGACCTGCTAAACAGACAGAGGAAGAAATGAATTGTAGAACAGTTAGAAGATGACCAGATGTACAGAAAAAAGAAAGATTGGTAAGAATTGATGTATCTGTGTAGTTGAATGTTTATATGTTCATTTATGTTGTAGGGAGGTTGGGAGGTTCTCAGGAGGACTGTTGTCCTCAGAGGTTCAAGTGGGAGCTTGAACACAGGAAGTTGTAGCTTCCATCTGGTTGCAGCTAGAGAAACCAGGGTGGCAGGGTGGTGCAAGGGAGAACAAGTGTTCTCTGTTATACAAGTTGGAGCCTGTGTAACTGGAAGTTGGTGCTTCCATCCAATTGGTGTTGGAACATATAGGGAGTTGGTGCTTCCTTCTAGTGGGTGCTAGAGAAACCAAGGAGTTGGTGCTTCCTTCTAGTGGGTGCTAGAGAAACCAGAGAGTTGGTGCTCTCAAACAAGTTGCAGCTTGTAAAACAGAGGTAGCAGCCTCACATTGAGTTGGTGCTCAATTAAAGATGATGTACAGAACTTAAAAGACTGCCTATCATTTCAAAGAAGAAGATATTTTCTCCCTTTAATTGTTTCCTCGTGAAAATCTGTCTCTGTGTATACCTTATGTGTGACTGATGCTTTTTACTTTTACTGTCCATATGTGTTATAATGTTGATGATCACTTGAAGAAAGATTAAGAATATTTTAATAGACTTAAAATTGTTTAAGCTCAAAGACAACTGATTCACCCCCCCCCCTCTCAGTTGTATTAGTAATTTCAACACTTTTTGTAAGTTATCAATAGTTAATAACTTCTCATGGACCATAACCCAACATAAGTCATTGATCTTGCAAAGGGAATCAGAGTGCCAAACTTGCACCCACAATTTATATTTTAATGGAATAGGGGTATCCTTGTGAATTTGTCCAGATCCATATTTGAATGAGTATAATTTTTTATCCCCGACACCTTTCATCATATACCATGGAGTCAATCAAAGCACAGCCTTCCAAGAGATTAAAAATATTGTTGGTAGCGGGGCCTAAATGCTCCAGGGGAGAATTCGTTTCCAATCTTGTCATTTACCATTTTCTGACCAAAATGAGAGGTATGATACTTTTTCGGTGTCATTTCTAATTCCCCATTATTTTATCTCATGCATGTCCTCAAGATAGTTCAAAGATAGTTTCCCCATTATACTATCAGACTATAAACTTATATTATTATTGTTCCCTGGTAGCCATGATAATTGGGATTGAAAGAGAGGAGTCATTGTTTTGATGAGATTCCAAATGGGAGACCCTTTGAAATTTGATAGAGGGACATGAAGGCAACGAAGTATAGATTTGTTCAAGTGTCTTGAGAGAATAACACTTTTCCACCATTCATTTTTCACAGATATCAGTCTCCACATGAATTTTTCACTCAGAGTTAAATTCATGAGTGAGGGGTCTATGATTGATCTGGATTTATGAGCGAAACAAAATGAAAAAACAGATCTATAATATTAACACAGAGATATAGTGAATAATAATAGAGATACTATAAAACTTGACTTTTATTAAGAAATATGTTGAAACTGTAAAATTGCAAATTGAAACAAGCTTGTTAGAATGGTGGCAGCTTATCTCTGAAAAGAGATGTGACGGAAACGCTCATTCACAAGAAGATGAGTACAATGAGGCTCCAAAATAATTTTTACATCAAACATGAATTCCAAAACCCTAGAAATCCAAAAACATAAACCTAGAAGATGAAGCGCCAAAATTCATGTGGGCCCCGTTGGGGTAAGTCGGTACATCAACTTCTCGGGGTTGTAACTTTTGCATACGATCTTCATTTTAGGCGCATGATAGCCTGTTGGAAAGGTCTATCCAAGTACTAAAAATTATGATATCACACTCTAACTCCATTTATATTATGACTATGGCTGGCCCAAAAACAAAAACTTAGGGCCTCAAAACAACCCTAGAAGTTTAGGACCCGAAAATCTAGAAAAAAACTACCAAGATAAAAAGACGTAATTGCCAAGATGTATGTGAGCTAGTTGGAAGAGTTGGGTGGCCACCGATATCCACCTGGATCAATCCTCCCTCCTTAGGATGAAATGGCCTCCATTTTTTTTATTTCCCCCATTATATGAGGAACCTTATGTTGAATTTGGCCTTGGGTGAGCCACTTTCCTTGGTGCAGGAGTTGCCCCACTTTGACAACCCAATAAAATTGAAGCTTATTTTGGAAATTTCCCTTGACCTGTGTGTCCATGATATGATCGATGGATGCATGTTCCATGTAGTTAGGGTTGAACTATGTTGGTTTCAACTATTCTACTATCTCTGAGGTGTCCAATAAGGGTGGAAAGTATGGTCAAAGGAGGTCGACATTAAACACTAGGTGCAAGCCAAGGAAGGGAGGAATGTTGAGTTAAAATGAATTGTCCCCCAAAAACTTGGTGATGGTGTAAGGTCCATAGTAGAGTGGATGAAGCTTCTGATGAGGTCCTATAAGGCGTTATTTATACAAGTGCAACCAAACTTTATCTCCCACCTAAAACTTGTGTGGCACCCAGTGTTGATCATGGCACTGCTTGTACTTGGCATTGGACTTCTGCAAAATATCCTGAACTTGTTGGTGGATGTGATGGATTTGTTCAATGAACTGGGTGGCTTTGTCGGCTTCAGTTTACGCATGGGATGATTTTGTCTATGTGGACGTAAGGGGTATTGTAACATCCATGGGGCCCAATGGTTGAAATCCCCTCCCCACATGAAAGGGGACGTGTCTAGTTGAGCTATGTATGGCTCTATTGTAACTGTGTTGAACATAAGGAAGACTCAATTTGGCCATTTGCTTGGGGGTGGAAGTTCGTGGATTTGGTGAGATTGGTTTCCAACCATCTCCAGAGTCTTGACCAAAATGTGTTGAGGAATTGACTGTCTCAATCAAAGACGATGGTTTTTGGTATCCCAAAATGTACCCACACTTGTTCAAAGAAGAGATTGGTAGTGGCCTTTGTTCTAATGCTCTTCTTGTAGGTGACCAGAATCGCTATCTTGGAAAATCAATCAACAACCAAAAAAACACAATCATTTCCCTTCTTGGTTAAAGAAAGGCCCAAAATGTAGTCCATCAAGATGGATTCCTGGGGTCTATCAGGAGTAGGAAAATGGGTGTGCGTGCCTTGTTTCTTAATGGTCAGTTTGGAAATGGCACCGGTCATGCAGGACCTAATATAATTGCTAACATCCTGTTGGAGTTTTTGCCAACAGAAATGTTGTTGCAACATTGCCACTATCTTCTCTATTTGAAGTGTCCCACCACATGGTTGTACTGAGCTTCCCAAAACAGTGTCACTCGCTCGCTTGATGGAATATGGATATGGCCTAGATGACACAACAACCCATCTTGTAGATGAAAATCAAGGACAATTGTGTTTTTCCCCATCATGTGTTAAGTAGTTGTGAAGTTGGGATCTCACTCGTAGATTTGGGGGCATATGGATGTCTCATGTTCGCATAAGTGTAGCATCATGGTTAGTGTGGAAACTGGAGGTCGGCTAAGGAATTCAGTGATGTGGTTGGTGCTCCATGTCTTATACTTGATGTTGAGATGGAACTGCTGCAAGTATGTGGACCACTTCTAATAGTGGTCATTCTATAATTTTCCTTGTGTCTGCATGAACTGCAGAAGCTTATGATTAGTGTGGATGAATGTCTCCTTCCCAAGAATGTAATTCCTCCATTGGTGGTATGATTGTACAATGGAGTATATTTATTTATCGTAAGTGGGGTACTTATGGAAAATATCTTATAGCGTCTCACTATGATAAGCCATGGGATGTCCATGCTGAGTGAGAATTGCGCCCACAACATAGTCTAAAGCATATGTCTCAATATCAAAATGTTGTTGTAGGTCAGGTAATGAGAGCACTAGGGATGAGCATAAGCATTGCTTCAAATAATCGAACGCTTTCTATTGCGGCTGGCACCACACAAATTTTTCTTTGCCACCGTCCCTGGTCACTTGGCTAAGGGCCCATGCAATGTGGGAGAATCGTAACACGAACCTGTGATAGAAATTGGAAAGGACTAAGAAGCTCCAAAGATCAATGAATGTGGTCGTGGTTGGCCAGTCACGGATGACCTTGATCTTGGCTAGATCGACATGCACCCCATGCTCATTGAAAATGTAGTCTAGGTACTGGACCCTGTTCATGCCGAAGGAGCATTTTTCCAAATTTTCATATATCTTGTGTTGTCGTAGAGTGTGCAGACCCTATTGAATGTGTTGCAAGTGTTCCTCTCAATTTTTGATAAAGATGAGGATTTCATCCAGATACACCACCACGAGAGAATTAGTGAAAGGTCGCAAGATATCGTCCATCATCCTCATGAAATTTTCTAGGGAATTTGTCAAGCCAAAGGGCATGAACAACCATTCAAAAATACCTTCTTTGGACTTGAAGGCAATCTTCCATACATCAGTCTGCTCTATTGGGACCTGGTGGTAGCCAGACTTAAAATAAATCTTACTGAAGTATTTGGAACCCTTGATTTGGTCAAGGAGATCGTCAATTCAGGGAATTGGGTATTGGTTCCTGACTATGATTTTATTTAGGGCCCAATAATCAATGCAGAGTCGCCAAGACCCATCTTTCTTATACACAACCACAATTGGGCTTCCATAAGGTGTTGAGCTTGGGAGGATGCCCCCTTTTCGAGAAACTCTTGGATCTAGCACTTGATTTCCTCATTTTTTACAGAGAGCAATGATAGACTGACCCATTGGGTACCGGTGTGTCGGGGGTCATATCGATTGAGTGCTTGACCTAACAGTGCATAGGTACCCCAGTGGGTGAGGAGAAGATGTCTTTGTATTCCTCCATGACCTTATCCACTTTCTTCTATTGCATGGAGAGACTTTTCGTAGAGGCCATGGATGTGGTCGCAACCTTTCTCTCACTTTGAGCATGAATCACGAAGAAGAAAAACTTCTCGGTCTAAGAGATGGCCTTCTTGCATTGCTTGGAAGAGATCAAGGAAATGATGGTAGATGGGACTGCCTCTAGTATCGTGTATAATTTCCTATCAAAAGTGATAATAACACTATGAGGCCTAGACTCATATATAGCATGACGTTTCCATAAATAATTTGGCCCAAAAGAACATCACAAACTTCAAGGGGATGACATCACACAATACCTCATCTTTAAAGGGCTTGATGCAGTAGGTCAGGCGACATTGTTTCCTAATTCAGAGATTACTTTCTTGGTGGAGCCATCCGATGGTGTACGGTTGCAAGTGTGGTGATGTCGACAGGTCCAACCACTTGACGACCTATATTGAGATGAGGTTCTTCTAGATGCCACTATAAATGATGAAGTGTAGTGGAGTACCCTTCACCCACATCTGTGAATGAAAGAGGCGCTCACCTTCCTCTAGCTCATTAGGTTCATCGTGTTTGACCTTGGTGGTGGTAGCAACAGTGGAATTGGGTTTTGCATCGATGATTCATCTTCCTTTTTCTAGTTCTGACTCAGAGTCAGATCTTACATCTAATTCAGAGGCTTTCACCTCGGCCACCAATGACTGCTTTGAGCATCATTCAATGGTGTTATGCCAGGGGCTCTTATGGAACTCGCACCATTTCTTAGTGTCTTTCTTTGTCTTCACATTGTCCTTCTTTGTCTATGGTTTAAAATGGTTTTCCTATGGCTTTCCATCCTTGCTATGCCATTTTTTATATGGGTTGGGGCCGCCTTTTCCCTGCTTCTATTGTGAGGGGTTTGCAGACCCAAACTGTCATGTCTTCTGTTTAAGATTCTACTCGATTTTGACCACATATTGATAGGTCGTGCCCAAGGATGAAATGTCTGAAAACTCCATTTATATCAATGTATCTATGCATACCATCATGGTACTTGAGTACCAGATTTCACTCTAAGTATTTGATACCCAACTTGGTGCGCAAGGTATAAAAGACATTGGTGAACTCTGGCACTATTTGGTCCCTTTCCTGTCGCAGTGTGGTCCAACTTGTATATAAGTCATCATAAATTTCGATAGGGTAGTATTGTTCCTCAACATAATATTTGAAGGAACCCCAAGTAGGTGTAACTACAAATAATGTAGATCCCTTTGTTTATTTTTCTCACAGAAATTATCCCACCAATCTTTGACATGGGGGACTACCTTCAGGAGAAAAAAAGTAATATTTTCTCTATCGAAAAAGTTGTGGACAGAAAAATACCCTTCTAGAAGGTTTAACCATTTTTCTACAACATATGCATCTATTGGACCTTAAAATATATGAATATAAAAGTTTATATGTAACTTGAAGGGGGTGGTGCCTCCGCATGAGGCAGATGCATCGCCTGTTGGTAGTTGTCGAAGGATTTGTGTAGAGTTATCCATCATCTTGTTCCTTTGTCATCAAAGGGCTTCCTCAAGAAGCAGTTTAAAGGGATCTCCTTCCCCATTGTCTCTCTTGTATTCCCCCATGGGTAGTCGTCGAGTTCCACGAGGCCAATCTTGCAAAGGCTCAACAGGTTTGAGTCCCAATTGCTTATACCTCGACCTTGTTGGGGACATGCACAGAGAAACAAATGAAGAGTAGTTCGCTCTGATACCACTGATCTGAATTTATGAGAGGAACAAAATGAAAACATATATCTATAATATTAACACGGAGATATAGTGAATAATAACATAGATACATTAAAACTTGACTTCTATTAAGAAAAGTGTTAAAACTGTAAAAATGCAGACTAAAACAAGCTTATTAGAATGGTGGCAGCTTATCTATGACAAGAGATGTGATGGCTACGCTCATTCGCAAGAATATGAGTAAAATGAGGCTCCAAAGGAATTTGTACATCAAACATGAATTCCAAAACCATAGACATCCAAAAACCTAACTCTAGGAGATGAAGCGCCAAAAGTCATGTGGACCCCATTGGGGTAAGTTGGTACATCAACTTCCCGGGGTCGTAAATTTTGCATACGATCTTCGTTTTAGGTGCATGATATCTCATTGGAAAGGTCTCTCTGAGGACTACACATTATGTCATCACACTCTAACTATATATAAGGTATGACTGTGGTGGGACCAAAAATGTTGTTTAGGGCCTCAAAATGGCCCCGAAAGTTTAGGACCCAAAAATCTAAAAAAAAAATGCCAATATAAAAAGACATAACTGTCAAGATGAAATTTGTATGTGAGGGAGTTGGAAGATGTGGGTGGCCATTGATATCCACATAAATCATTGATAGATAGACCTCCTATGTTTATAGGCAGACATATTATTGACTAGTTAACGAGGTCAAACATTTTTGAGTTGGTTTTCCTTCCTTCCCAAAGAAAGTGCCTAATTAGCTTGTATATTTGATTAGCAACCCCTTTAGGAGCCAAAATAGTTGCACATTGGAATATGGTTAAGGAAGAAAGGAACAATTTTATTAAAATTATTTTACCTATAAGATTGAGCCACCTTGCACCCCACTAAAGAGTACAAGTCTTCATTTTGCTAAGAACCTCTTGCCATATTTGAGAAGTAGGAGACTTGAGAGAGATTAGCATACCCAAGTATTTCAAGAAGGACTAGTTTCCAACAATGGGGAAACCCAAAATCCTAGAAATAGTTTATGAAAGGGCTCCTGACATATTCCAGCCATATATTTGACTTTTGGTACAATTAACCTTTCAACCTAAAACTGGTAGAAAATTGTCCAAAACCTTTTTAAATCTCTTAGCAATAATCAATGATGCAACCCCTAAAAGGAGTGTCTCAACAACAAATTGCTAGTGATTGATTCCTTTTACTTCTCTTGCCATATCCAACCCTAGAAGCTTCCCCATTCTCCTTTCATATTCTAGTTTTATGCTAAGATAACCTACCATTAGAATGTTTAATGAAGGGGATAGAGGGCATCCTTGTCACAAACCCCTACTTGATTGAAAGAATTATGTTGTCATTCCATTTATCATTGGTGTTATCCATGGTGAGATTATACAGGCTAGAATCCATTATGTGAAATCTTATGCAAAACCAAATTTCCTTAAAATAACAAAATGAAAGGAAAGCCTTACCTGATCAAATGCATTTTCCATGTCCAACGTTATTACCATTCCTTTCACCTTGTTGGTACGACTAATGTGGATAGATTCCCATACTAGGATGATGTTGTCCCCTATTTGTTTGTTTTCCATAAAACCTCCTTGGTTTTCAGAGATATGTTTGGAGAATGGGGGCTTTATTCTCGTAACAATGATTTATAAGAATTTTATATGTTGAGTTGCAAAGAGAGAACGGGCGAAATTGAGAAAAGTTTGATTGGTTTACTTCCTTGGGGGTGAGGGCCAGGAACGTTGAGTTCATGGCTCTGCCTACTTTTTTCTTCTTTAAAGTGTAGTTAAGCATTTTTTTAAGTAAAACTTAATTGTCTCCTAGAATACTTTGAAAAAGTGAATGGAGAATCCATGTGGTTCAAGAGCTTTGTCTTTCTCTAAATCCCATACTGCTTGGATAATTTCTTCCTCGATTATTTCTCTGAGCAGAGAATCATTTTCTTCATTTGAGATATTGTTTGGGATGTGTTCTAACATTTTTTGCATGCTAGTTTCATGCTTGTATTCATTTTCTTGAGAGTAAAGGGTGCCAAAATGTTGCGTAGCTACCTCCTTGATCTACTCAAAATTATCTGTTGTTTTCCTGAAGGCTAATTAAATTTTTCCAATTGTATTTTTGTGTCACCTTTGTTGAGATTGCTTATGAAAGAATGAGGTATTCCTATCCCCAGAGTGAAGCCAAAGACTTCATGATTTCAATATCCATTCTTCTTATTGAAAGAATTATGTTGGCCTTCCATTTATCATTGGTGTTATCCATGGTGAGCTTATACAGGCTTGAATCCATTATGTGAAAGCTTCTACAAAACCAAATTTCCTTAAAATAGAAAAAAGAAAGGAATGCCTTACCCGATCAAATGCATTTTCCATGTCCAGTTTTATGACCATTCCTTTCACTTTGTTGGTATGAATAATGTGGATAGATTCCCATACTAGGATGATGTTGTCCCCTATTTGTTTTTTTTCCATAAAACCTCCTTGGTTTTCAAAGATTTTTTTGGAGAACAGGGGATTTATTCCAGTAAAAATGATGTTTATAATAATTTTATATGTTGAGTTGCAAAGAGAGATCGAGCAAAATCAAGAAAAGTTTGATTGGTTTACTTCCTTGAGGGTGAGGGCCAGAAACATTGAGTTCATGGCTCTGCCTACTTTTTTCTTCTTCAAAGTGTAGTTAAGCATTTTTTTAATTCAAACTTGATTGTCTCCTATAATACTTTGAAGAAGTGAATGGAGAATCCATCTCATTCAAGATCCTTGTCCTGCTCTAAACCCCATACTGCTTGGATAATTTTTTCCCTGGTTATTTCTCTGAGCAGGGCATCATTTTCTTCATTTGAGATATTGTTTGGGATGTGTTCTAACATTTTTTGCATACTTGTTTCATGCTTGTCTTCATTTTATTCAGAGTATAGGGTGAAAAAATGTTGCGTAGCTACCTCCTTTATCTACTCGAAATTATATGTTGTTTTCTCAAAGGCTAATTGAATTTTTCCAATTGTATTTTGTGTCATCTTGGTTGAGATTTCTTATGAAATAATGAGGTATTCCTATCCCCAGAGTGAATCCAAAGAATTCATGATTTTATCCTCCATTCTTATTATTATTTTGGTAGGAGACATGCAATTTTTGATAGGCTTCCCTCTCTGCCTACAAGATGTTTTCTATTATTTATGATTCTTCCATTGTTTGATAATTTTTTTATAATTCTTGAACTTTAGAGAGTTGTTCATGGTGGTACATAAGTGGACTTGAACCACGATTTAAGAGATTTTTTTCCACATAGAGCTTGATTTCCCATAAGAAGTTGGGAAATATAAGAACAACTTGCTTCCAGGTGTTCTCAATGAGGGAGATAACTTCATTGTGGTGAATTCGAAGGGGACTGAAGCAAAAGGGAATGGGCCCAAAGTTTTGTGGTGATTTGATGGATAGACTGATTGGCTTGTGATCTGAAAGAGCAAAAGGAATAATTTTAGAGGTGATGGAAAGAGGACTCAAAAAAAAAATGATATGTGAAAACAATCAAGGTGAGCAATAATATGTCCTGGGCCTAAACGCTTATTACTCCAAGTATATATCCCCTTTATTGACTTGATATCCTAAAGGTCCCAATCCATGATGATAACTTCCATTTTATCTCACATGGTGTCACGCACACAACTTCCTCCCCTCTTTTTTAAATTGTACAGTATGGTATTAAATTCCTCTACTATTATACAAGAGGGGAGATCCAAACTCTCCTTTACTCCAAACAAAAAATTCCAATAGTCTACTTTTTCCATGTATCTAAAAAGCATATATAGATTAATGATGGAGGATTTGGTCCATGTTTCTTTACATTAGAGGTCAAACAGTATCTAGTTAGTGGAACAGTGACTTAGCTCCAAATCAATTTGAGTGGAGTCCCATAGCATAATTATACCTCCAAAGGCACCCAGTTAGTTGATTGATATTCCTTCACTATTCTTCAAAACTTTTTCCTCAAGGGTAAGATGTCAAATTCCTTCATTTATGTCTCATGCAGAACGATTGTAGTAGGTTTCTATGTTTTGGTAGCATCTATGAGAGCTTCACCTTTATATTTACTATCGAAAGCTCTGCAATTCCAGGAGAGAAACTTCATTATTTGTGAATGGAAGAGGCTCTCCCAACCGAGATAGGAGGGAATTGAGACTCATTTCCTTTTCTCATTCCTCGCTTTTCCATATTGCCTATAGAGATTTATATTGAGTGTTTCTTTCCCAATGCTTTTTCCTTATTCATGGCCTCCTCTCTAGAGTCACGATTTATCTTTCTACCCAAATTTCAATTTTTCTTGTTTGGAACTTCACCATCCTCCACATTTTGATATGATTTTCCTCTTGTGATTGAATTCCTTCGATTCCCTTATTACTCATCTTCCTCTTATTCAGACTCATCACCCCCTGAATGCAAGGGTTTGGACTCAGGAGGGGTATTTCTTGATGATGTATGATTTGGTTCTGCTACTTAATTGTCTCCTTTTTTTATGTTGATCCTCCCAATGTGGTAAATTTGTTTGATGCGTCCGTCTAGGTTTCTAGCTAAGTTTTGTTTCCCTGATTTCTCCGATGCTCTTTAGTATTTGGTATAGGGATAGTATTTTGTGGTGGGTTATTTGGGCTAGTGGGGTTTGAAGTGTTAGCATTTTGATCTATATTTTTCCCAGTGTTAGCTTTATTCCTTACATGTTTCCATTCCTCCTCTTGTTCTCCTTCTGCTATAGGATTTCCTCACTGATTTTCAAGGAAGTTTCATGCAAAATTCCCATATTCATGACATGATTTACACTTAAAAGGTAGTTGTTCAAAATCAATTTGTTGAATATGAGTCCATCCATCCAAAGAAATATTTATTGCTTCAAGGATCCCTTTCTCCAGATCTACTTCTATACATATTCGTGCACAAGCATACATGGTCAAATTCAACTCAATTTTTTTGATATATTTACCCAAAGAACTTCCTCCACATTTTAACACATCATCTCACCAAAAGTGAAGAGGAAGTTGTGGGAGAAGAAACCAAACAAGAAAAATAGTAGGGATATCACAATTCAGATCAAAATCTGATGTCCAACGATTTAGATACATTCCCCCGGTCCCAAAGAAATATGGGCCATTTCGAAATATTAAGTACCTATCTTCTTTAAACTCAAAAAAGAAGGTATAGAAATCCTTACTGCAGAAAAAAATGGTTGACCTTGGACCTGATCATAGATTATTAGTCCCAATCTATCCAGGAGTCCATTTGGTGAGGAGAGGGTCAAAGCCTTGTGAACTAGCCAACTAAACCCTTTTATGCATATGTCAGTGCCTTACAATGCACCAAGACATAGGGGATATTGATTTCCGGGATTTAATCGAGCTTCTTGACAAAACACAAATGTGTGGGGTGAACTAAGGGTTTTCCTAAAGAGCCAATAAGTTGTTGAAAATCCTCTACATTGGAATCTAATTTAGGCAGAGGGTTTGGATCCCCTCCTAACATGGTTGCAGGCCGGTTGGCCTCAAATGCACCAAAAAGTTAGGGTTTTAACAGAGCAGCAAAGCGGGTGATTTTGTTGACTACTATAAGATATATTGGTAAATTAAATTTTGTTCTAAGAAGTTGAATTTATTTATCCTTTTATTTAACTAGAGATTAAATCCCAAATTTATCTCTTAGATATTTTCCTAAAGCAATTAGTTTTTTATCTAAATCACTAATTGATATTTGGCAAGCTTTGTTAGTACTTTTCTCAATCTTCTATTTATTTTCTAGCCTACTATTTTTAATTCTCAAGTTTCTTAGATTAACTGTTGCTTGCATCATTCCATATATACCATATTACCTATCTAATTTTTCCATTATACCTTGTCCTTTGGTGGCATCTAATTTAAATCAACAATCACTTTGGTAGTTTCATATTCATAGGACTTGATATCCTTTTCAGGCTTATCAACTTTAGGTTATAGAATTTCCATATGTAAAGTCCAATTTTCATTATCAATTGATGATAATAACCTGGGTGGGGTAGGTCCTTCATGACTAATTTGAGAAAATAATTTTTCTTTGGTCTGCTTGGGCGTCTTCTTATTTAAAGTCATCTATGTAAAAACTTTAATCTTTTCTTATAAGATTTAGACTTCTTTTGAAACTTCACCTCCTAGAATCACTTTGTTTGTTTCTTTGTTTGTGGGACCACTAGATGATGTAATTTGAGTTATTGAAACTATCTATTTTTCGAGTAAGGATTTACCCAAATGTTGCATCTTATTTTACTCTTCTTTAAATTTAAAATTAGAATCTATTCACATCTTTTTAGTTAGGGATTTTAGTATGTCTTCCTCCATGGGATCATCCCTTTCTATAATTTTTATTTGGATATTTAATTTCTCTGGAGTCTCAATTACAACCTCCATTCCCTTATTTAGTTGGTCATATTCAATTTTGATAATTGAATAGGATGCATAACTTCCTCTAGTTGTTTATTTTTTCACATTCCCCTTTTATGTTGATATTTGACGTTGTCTCTGCAATATTTGTTGAACTTCTACCCATGATTCTTTTTTTTCTAGTATTTATATTTGAGCATCTTCATGATGAATATATGGTGCATGGATCATATTTCCAAACTTATCATATTTAAAATGGAAAGCTTTCAACAAATTTTCAACATTGTTAAACACTACTCTAGTTTTCACTATAAAAGAGAAAACTTCAATTGGCAATATAAAAGAGTCTTTTTGCTTATTTCAAATAAAGTGAATATGATCTAAATTTAAAATTTGTCTGATACACTCTAAGGAAAAAATATTTGGAGTGAGGAAAACTGGAAGTTTGTAAGGTTTTAACTATGAGCCATAAATTATTAAGACTATATCATTTTCAAAAGTGTACCAATCTCCAAATCTTAATCGTGGGATTAGTTGAAGAAAACTTTTACATTCATGAAACATCCTTGGAGGATATTCATTGTGTATCAGAGTATAAGTTGTGATCACAAATTTATCTACAAATGTTTGCAAACCATCCATTTGGCCACAATCCCCTATTACTTGAGTCCATTCAAAAACCAATTGTAACTTTTTTTGTGAATCTATTGTCTTTATTGTCAAATGGGTGGATTGATGGATTGATGGATTGATGGATATAACATAAGATATACTAAATATGATTGGTATATGAAACATTTCTATGGTTGAAAATGAACCAGTTGCTCATGGATGTTATCAGATAAAAATTGGCAAATTCATACTTAGCAGACTGGGTAATCTTAAGTATGAACCCTAAAATGCTTTCATCTACTAAAATGTCACTATCATACCCCAAAATCAAACAAATGATTTCTATGATTTTCCTTACTGATTATTTGAACAAAGAAGAACTTAATGAAAGCTTTAATTTTGGAAAATTGCACCTAGTGGTAACAATTTCAATAAGAAGTTATGTTTTTGTTTTGATGGTACTGAGTTGAAATAAATTTCCAGTTCATTCTCCTTTAATTTCTCTTTATTATCATTTAATGACAATATTTTAGATATGAAAATTTATGAAATATGGAATAATATGTATTGGTTATTTTTGGATTTCACAACCCTCTGAATCAGGTCATAAGATTTAGCACACAAGAATGAATTCAGGAAATTGAAACGTTTTTGGGACTATTGTTAAGCCCTAAACAGTGGCACATTACCCCTTAATTGGGGCATATTACATTAGTATTGTTATTTTGTTGATGTCTTAATGGGTCCATTATTTGTAATTGCACCTCCTAGTCTCATATATATATACCATGGAGACCTTTTCATTTGGGATCATCTTGTATTTGTGAATTTATGTGGTGTATACGAAGGTTTCCCCCTCAAAGAGGCTTATTATCTGAAATTATCTCTTTTTCAATGCATGGCTTACTTATTCTAATTTTCTTATGCTATTTTTATATTTCTTTCCTAACATTTGGAATCAAATCTCAAGGTATTGGGGTTCCATTGTTGCATCTGAGACACCTTGGAATTTTCACTGTAAATTTTTTCTGGGACGTCTTAGAAGGAACTCCTTAGGGATATTTAAGTAGGCATATCAAAGTACTTGTGGTTAAAATCTCATCTTCATGGGATTTATACTTTCGGAGATATGGCATGTGGAAGATATGGTTCCTGAATCATCTTGAATTTAGTCATCGCATAATTTTCACTATAAATTGTTTTCTATGATGATTCATATTGTGAAACTCAGAGGATATTCATAGAAATTATCAAGGTATCTTTGGTAACAATTTGATCTTTTGGTTCATCCCAATTTTGGAGATACACCCTGTATACGATAGGGTAACTGACTAGTCCTATTAACTAGTCTCAAACAGGTGTTCTTGGTAAAACAATGATATATTATTCAGTGAATATCAAAATTAAGTGAGACTAGTTGCATTGGGAAGTGAACAGTTTGCATTATTTTTTGTGCAAGTTTCAAAATAATATATTACATATTGAATGCATGGTACGCTTTACAAGTACGCTCTCCTGGAAAGGAAAAAATCAGCAAGGCATGGGGAAGTCACCATAACTTCCACTTGGTACATACAATTTTGATCAGACCTGTGGAATTTCAAGGAGGACATATAAGAGAACTATAGAACTAAATTTCAAACCCAGAAGGGATGAAATTGTAAATATACAACAAAAGAATGGTTGGCTAGCAGAACAACCTCCAAATTAGGGTTGAAAAGGTGAGTTGTGTTTTGGAAATTTGCATATATTTTGACTGGAAGATCCAATCAGGGTGATTTAAAAAGTAGAATAAAGTGGGATAAAAGGAGTATCACATAAATTTGAGAGAAACTTAGGGATTTTTTAAGGTACAGACGTGTTCCGGCATCTCTAAACGTAGGAGTTGTCATTACTGGTCATCGCTACAACCTGGGGATAATGTGGTTCTTCCACATACCTAGAGTATAACAGAAGGCCCCTTTTGAACAATTGCACATTAGTCAACACTACTACGGATTTTAAATCCCACGTACCTGGTGTATATCGAGAGACCCCCTAGAATCCCAAGACATGGCGAGTAAACCTTTTGGTTGTCTTGTTGTTATAGTACACCAAGAACAACACTTAGGGAGATCACTCTCTAGTGCCTGGGTAGTTGGATAGTACAGCTAAGGGCATGGTCAAGCCTCCTTAGTTAGTGCCATGAGATATTGGGCCAAGTATTATTTTTGGACCCTTCACGAATATCAGAGAGATATAGCACCTAACACTCCCTTGTCTGTGAGGACCTATGCCTAAGCCAATTAGGAATTCCTACCTTGCAGTGATACTTGGCCAACATGCCACCAGAAAGGGGAAATTCTACACCAAATAATCCTTCAAACATTCCTACTTGGACTCTTGATGAAGGTTAAGAAATGTGTGTTGATTAAGGTTGGTTTTCATTGATGTCAACCCTTGAACAAAGTCTGGTAGCAAATTTCAGTAGCACAAAGGTTTGGGTAATGGACCCAAGTTTGTTTGATTTAAATTTGACTCATTATTTTCTTGTCATGATTGATAATAAATACAAATGGATGAACTCCAAAGTGGTCCCCTTATGGTGAAATCCCTCACGGGAAGACGCATTGTGGATTGAGTTATCCTAAAAGTGTGGTTAGATAACCCATTCTTTATTGTGGAATAATGAGATGAAGGTTAGTGAATTTGTCAGTGAAACTATCCTAGATGGATAGTTCTTGTCATTCCATTTCTGGTGGTATGTGGAACGTCACATAACTCCTCACGGTTAGATATGTATGGCCATGTTAAGTTGGAGGACCCTCATGAGTCATCTAAAAGCCCCAAAAAGTCAAAGTGCTTGCAAAAGAAATTATTTAAATAATAAAGTTAATGAAGAACTCCCTAAAATAAGGAAAGTGGGATGCTACATGAAAGTATAAATAAGAGGCAAGGCTCTCTCATTTAATCACACTTGAACACATTGAATACCTTTTGTTGTGTGAGGCTTATTGCAAGTACTCATTGATACATCTGAATTTGAGAAAATCTGAGGTAGTACGAAGGGTTGATGGAAAAATTCTCAGAATTACA
>WSFP011475350.1:0-17068 GCA_009831015.1 Picea engelmannii
AGCATAATATTTACACAGGTCATAATCGGGTGCCAATTGTTTCCAAGATGGAAGATATGGAGAAGAAATGTCTCTGTGTGTAGGCAAAGAGATAGAGGATATGTGGATGGAATCTTTCAGTTTTGCATGTTTTAATATTTAATACTTTCATGAGAAGTCCAATTGTTTTAGATTAAGCAATTTTGTATAAATACATAAATGAAAGGCTCATTCCAGGCTGCTTCTTGCCGATTGTAACATAGAAGACTCTCCTTATAGAGTATTAATACAAGTGCAGACAAAGATTCCAAATTTTGTTCGAATCTAGGTTATGTGCCTCTTTGTCTTTCATTGCTCATTTCCTTTATGTATTCCTAAATAAATGTTGATTCCAATTTAGTAATACAACTACTGATTTATTATTGTATCAATAATTTATTCAATAAGTAGATTTTCCCCTGTAATTACCGTGAGTAATACAAGAGCTACTTACTGTGTGAATTTCTGTATTTTTATGCTTTATTCAAGGTTATACTAATCTACTTTCTTCTACTGCAACAAGGTGGGACTCTTCTGTAATTGATGCCCTGCTTTGTTTCACAGTTTTATTATTATCCTTCACTTCATTTATTATTTCAATTTTGACTCAGATACGAAATGCGGCCTCTGGTTGTTACATGATTAATTTCATTAAGGAACTTTTCTCATATAACCGAGGTAGGAAAAGAATTTTAAAACACACTCTCAAACAAATTTCTTGATGCCTGACATTATCCTTTGAGCCTTAAGTTTAATCTCAAGAACAACAACAATCATCACATATATTGCCTCATTACCATATAGGTGTTCATATCCTCAGTGAAGATATTTGTATCTTCAATCCTGAATTTCCTTTCACCATCCCATTATTTAATATGATTTCATTAATTTTGAGATGAGGGAAATCAATTAAATGAATTTCCTTTCATCATCTCTTTTGGACAAGATAGGAAATTAGTTTTTAATTTCCTTTCACCATCTATCTTAATATTTTATTTATCTCTGTGGGATGGGGGTAATCAGTTTATTTAAAACACTATGGGATGGTAATTGTTGAAAATATGTAATTAAATAGAACTGCCTACATTGTAAAAATAACCCTGAGATTAATATCTCTTCAAATTAACCACATATTTTCCTTATGAGTAAAATAATAGTTTATAAGATTCCCTTGAGAAAAGTATCAATTATGATCTAATGTCAAAGCTACGGTTTCAAGAAATTACCCCAAATATATCAATTCAACATAGATAAAGAAAAAAACAAATTTTAACCTTACTTGTAAAAATGGCATGTTTGAAATTTTTGTCTATCAATTAATTCTATCATTTTTGTAGAGATTAGGGTAAAGGTAAGTGATAAACAAAGTTTGGTTTTACTTATTCAATCTAAATGAATCTAATCAATAACATGATTATTACTAAGTTTGTAAACAAACTAAAACAAAATATCTATAAAAATTGAAAAACAACATTGCACACTGAAAAGAAAATGCTTGATTTCAATCTTATTTAAATACAATTTTGATCCTATTCTAAATTTATGAAATACTTAATCAAGTGATATCATATTTCCAATTTAACCAGAAAAACATTTCATTAATTGAATTGTAAATTATTTCTCTACAAATGATTGAGAAAAATAATAATAAATGCAGCAGAAGAATAATGGGTGCCTACCATGCAATTGATTTTCATACTTACAATGGTCGAATCATGCATGGATGATTTTAGGGGATAAATTTCGCTCATGGGCTAATTTTGCATGGTTTTTGCCAAAAAAATATTCGTTATTCTAAAAATGATTCGCCCAAATTCTATAGGATAAAATTATTTTACCTAAAAACTCTTCAAACGTTTATACAAACTATATAAAATCCTTTATAAATTTGAATATTTTTACAAAAATATTGCTAAACATTTCTAGTTGTCATATGAGGGATTAGTAAGATTCTTCAAGGTTTCTACATTTTAAAATAAATTTCCATCCTTAAAATCATCCCTCGTCAAATTTTAAGCAACCCACACAACCTAATGATTTCAAGTAGACTATAAAAGGATATTCATATTGATAAAATAGAGTCACTTAGTCATGCATTAGTATATCATCTAGGTTCAAAAAGTTAAAGTATTTTTCTAGGATCTCGATCTCAGTGAAGAGGAAAGGTTTCTCCACAAGTGTATCTCCATGTTCAAAAATTTCATCAAACTCCACATCTTTAAGAACAATTCAGAACAATAAATCTGCTTGACATTCTTCATGAGAGGTTTCATATTCATCATGCACTAGTGATATACAAAGATGTTTATTTTCAAAAAATAGCACTATTGATTCTAAAGGTATCTCTTAGGAATTCATTTTTACTTGAAAAGGATTCTGATAATTTCCTTTAACTAAAAGGCAACAACATATCCTCCTCAACTCTAATTCTATAAGGACTACCCGGAGATTCCAAGATGTCTTCTTTGTTGCTTTCTTGAAACTTTATTTCAAGGTTATCATATAGAAGATCACTATTGTAAAATTCCATGTGTTTTGATGTAGAAATATGCTCCTCATAATATTGATATTTGTCATATACATGTTGATTATTCAAACTTTTTAAAACTTCAAAACACCTATCATCAGCTTGAAAGAATTCTAGCTGTGGTGAACAAATATATATTTTTTCATAATCATTATCATTAATAATAAAATTTTGAGAAATTTGATGACTTAGAAAAATATTTTGTTCCTCACTGGTTGATCATAATCAAATTCTTGAACAAAATAAGAATTTTCCAAACATATTTCATCGAAAATTATATGATATTCTTCATCTTCGTTCCTATGAAACAATTGTTCTCCCATCCCTTGATCACCTTACCCATAAGAAAATCCATGAAATCACCTACAAAATGGATACAACAATCAGCTTCCCAATCATTGAAATGTTATGGATTTGAAATATAATGATTTTTGTCACACACCCACAACGGCATAAATAAAATTTTCTCCTTTACTTAAGGCTCAGAATCCCCGAGTTCCTATAGGGGCCTAGTGCAGGCTAGCTCTTCCTGTCGAAACCTTCACTAAACGAATCCACAGGACCTTTTATTGAAACTCACCATCATATAATTCAAGCACCAAGCGCAGGCTTCACCTCCATGAAATCATCGGCTGGGACCACAGACCTTACTAAAAGGTGCTTGTCGCATTTCAATATATCAAGACTCCATATGTTGAGTTTCTCCCCCTTGACTCCTTCAAGTCATGAAACCTGAAATGGGCTTGACAGAATCTATATCCTCCTTAGGCTTCCATCCATACGACCATTCTCCATGACCACACACTAACACCAAAAGGTGCTACCGGAAATCACATTTCAGGATTCCTGTTGCAAGGAAACTTGGTTCCCCAATCCCCAAAACTTGAAAACCAAGGCTAAGGTTTCTTAGATCCTCCCCTTACTCCTCTACTCGCATGACCCTTCGCTCAGAACCGGGGGTCAACTCCTAGAGATGCGTTGGGATTCCCGTGTTTTGGCGAATCCACGGACGACGCTCCATTGTTCTCCAAATTTGCAATCCTTAAGGGTCTGACAAATTGGATCCTACGGTCCAGATCCCCCTGCCAACCAATGATACAGATTTAATCTCAACGTTCCCTTTTTCGGGACTCTGGCGGAGTCTTCACCTCCCCACTCCTGATTTCGAAACCAAGAAATGGGTTGGGCATCAGATCAATGACCCTGACCCAACCGTGATCCAAGGACTCTGTTTCAAACCAGAGTTGCATCCTTCTGCAATTTGAGAAGCAAGGAGCAGAGTCCTTCCACCTCCAGAAATCTAGCTAAGTCATATCTAGTGACACCTACCCTGAAGATGGTCGGTCATGATTCTATCGTGAACTCTCCTTTCATGAAATTGGGGGAGTCTTCACTCTCGTTCTTCTGGTAACTAATTTCCTGATGGATGTAGATCGCCCTCCATGTGTCTCTCCCGATGGACGGTTTTGATTACTTCGGGCTTTCAGGACTTTGACGAGTCCACTCTCCTGCCTACACAAGGGTTAATCTCTATACATCAATGGCTCTAAGTCATTCCACAGATCAATAGCCCAAATTTTGCTGAGATTTCACATTTCGTGAATCCTTAAAAATCCATCTGTTGACTCTTCTGATGTGTGAGTCAGTGAAATTCCTATTTCCCCCCACGTACCCCTTTCGATGGATGCTCAAGGTATCTCCCCATGGATCCTAGGATCTATGGTCCCAATTTCCTTCGTTACTTGCGAAGATTGAAGGGGTCGATGTGTTAACGCCTGCATTCCTTCTCTAGACCCATTGGTCCTGACAAACCTAGGATACTCCCGAAAGAATCTTGTCCGTTCGTCTAGAAAATGAAAGGGTCTACCCTTTCGCTAATTGGTCTTGCTATCCTTTCTAAATTTAGGTGACGAAATTCAATTTCTCAGAGCTTCAATTTACCACGACTCTGAAACCTTCAAGAGATAACTCCTTCTTGCACAGGGTTTCTAGACCCAGATCACATGAACCTTCAGATGGTTCTTGGGAAATTATCTGATATCTTAGTCAGGTTTTTGGATAAGGGCTTGGGTACTTTTCAAAGTCCCTAGGTTGTTGAACTGAAGGAAGTGCCTTCCTCATTCGCTAAGCTACAAACTCTGGAATAGGGGTGAAGTAAACTCGTGAGTTTACTATAACGGTAGCCATTTCAAGGAACTCACTCTGACTCTGGAATGTGAGGAAATTCCCCGGGAAAGGTTCCTTTAGGAAATTAAAACAGAACATAATGAAAATCAAGTAGATGGGACAATTCTCAAGTGAATGGACTCGTACTCTGGACTTATTCATTCTATACATAAATCGATTATGGACATATAAGTATAAGCATGCATCCATTATTTCTAATCCAAAACACAAGGTAATCATTTCTATACAGAAACCATTTATGAGCATATAAAACACGAGCATGCATCCATAATTTTCAATTCAAAATACAAGGCATGAAACACTTATTAGAACCACAAGAGGTGATGCGACTGCTGAGAGGGGTGCTCATTTCCACCCAGCCATAGGCTCAGCCACTCCCAATGGATTTATCATTGGCCACCCTTGAGCTTAGGCCACGATGATTTGAGATTCAACCTCTTACTTCCATCTCAAAAGAAGTTAGGGATGAAGGTTACTCTCCTTCTCCCCATACAAGAATACATGAGGATGAAGGTTACTCTCCTTCTCCTAACTCAGTCTCCATTGTCTATGATCAGAACTCACTTTTTTCCCCTTCAATCCTTCCTTGGACCCGAGAGTTTCTTCTCTCGTCCCTCCCTTCTTTGTTAGCTCCTTCTCTGTCCACCACACTTCCCTTCTTGCCTTCCTCGACAAGGTTGCATGTGGCTTGAATTCCCCCCCATATGTGGTCAGGTCCAGAAGCCCTCTGATGGGTAGTCTACCCCATCCCTCATTAACTCTTGAGGAGGCCCTTCCCACCTACCAGCCTGATGGGAATTCATTTATGGGTAGAGGGTTTTTCTGATATGAGCAACATTAACTCCAGTAGGGTACTAGTTCGATGGAGGTTATCGCAACCATTCCAGGTGCCCTCCACCACCTTTTTATTAGCAATCGTGGCCTCTCTTTCTTAGCATGTCCCCTCTCTCAGCAGTCATGCAACATGTCCCAGAGGTGAAGACTCCGCCAGAGTCCCGAAAAAGGGAATGCCGGGATTAAATCATGACCATTGGTTAGCAGGGGGATCTAGACTATAGGATCCAAGTTGTCAGAACCTTGGGGATTGGAAATTTGGAGAACAGTGGAGCGTCGTCTGTGGATTCACCGAAACATGAGAATCTCGACGCTTGTCTAGGATTTGACCCCTAGTTCTGACCAAAGCGTCATGTGAGTAGAGGTGTAAGGGGAGAAGCCAAGAAACCTTAGCCTTGGTTTTCAGGTTTTGGGGATTGGGGAACCAAGTTTCCTTGCAACAGGAATCCTGAAATGCGATTTTCGGTAGCACTTTTTGGTGTTAGCATGTGGTCATGGTGAATGGTCATATGGATGGAGGCCTAAGGAGGAGCTAGAACCTGTTAATCCCATTTCGGGTTTCGGTACTTGAAGGAGTCATGTGCCTTTATAGTGGGAGGATGTGCCTTTATAGTGGGAGGAAGTGCTAGCCTATAGGCTACAGGTCCCACTCTATCTAGGACTTCAAAGGGTCCACAATACCGAGGTGCCAACTTCGCATAGGCTCCAATACTCAGGGAACTCTTTCAGGGTCTAACTCTGAGATAGACATGGTCTCTGACTTTGAATTCTCAGAGGGTTCTCTTTCTGTCGACGTAACTTTTATGTTGGTCCTGAGCAGTTTTCAGATTTTTCCTTATCTGCACTACTTGTTGTTCCATTTCTCTCAGCATTTCAGGTCTGATTGTAATTATTTCCACTAGATTATTCTAGTTTATTTGGATCTTATATTGTCTACCATAGAGGGCTTCAAAGGGACTCATCTTTAAAGATTCATGATAATCGTTGTTGTAGGAAAAATCTACCAATGGTAGGTAGTCTTCCCACTTCTTAGGCTGATGCATTATGTGCATTATTAGCATGTCCTCTACTATTTGGTTTACTCTTTCTGTTTTTCCATTAGTTTGAGGGTGATAGGATGTGTTTAACAACAATTTAGTCTCAAAACTGGCCATTATGGATTTCCAAAATCTTGAAGTGAATTTGGTACCTCTGTCAGATATAATTTCCTTGGGCATGCCATGCAATCTGAATATCTCCTTCATGAAGATGTTGGCAATATCTATTGTCTTGCAAGTTGACTTGACAAGGATGAAATGGGTAGACTTAATTAGTATGTCCACCACAACCATGATTGCGTCATTTTTCTTGGTCGACTTTGGTAATCTGGTGATGAAATCCATGGAGATGGTTTCCCATTTCCATTCTAGAATTGGTAGGGACTATAACAATCCTGTTGGATGTCGGTGCTCTTCCTTAACTTGCTGGAATTCTAGGCACTTAGATAAATAGTTAGCTATGTCTTTATTTAACCCAGGCCAATAGAATTGTTTCCTAGTGGTCGTGATCATCTTCGGATATCCTGGGTGACCAGTATATGGTCTCTTATGTAGTTTATCCATTATGAACCTCGTCAAGTCGTCACAGTTTGGAATATACAACCTATTTTTGTAGGTCAACAACCCTTCCTTGAGCATTTGGTAGCCTTCATACTTCATCCCTGTAGGCTCTTGCCTTAGGTATGAAGTCACGGTCTTAAAGAATGCATATGTCTCTTGTGCATTAATGATTCTCTCCCTGACATCCGTGTTGCAGGTGCTTATTGCTGCTAGATGAATCATTTTTATAATTCTGCTAAGGGCATAGACCACCCTATTTTCCTTTCCTTTTATATGTTTGATTTCAAAATCAAATTCACTTAGGAGATCCATCCACCTCGCTTGCCTGGAATTGAGTTTTGGTTGATCGAACAAGTGTCTCAATCCACAATGATTTGTCATAAGCACAAATATTCTACCTAGGAGGTAGTGTCTCCACATTTTTAAAGCATGTCCTGTGGCATCCAACTCTAGGTCATGGGTCATATAATTGATCTCATGCTCATTTAATTTCTGGGACATATAGCATATTACACGTCCTTCTTGCACAAAGACTCCTCCGAGTCCTTCCTTGCATGCATCTATACACACCAGGAAATCATCATTCGGGTCTGCAATATTTAGCACAGGTGCATGGGGAAGGAGGTATTTTAGTTCCAAAAATATCTCTTCACATTTTGACATCCAAATGAATTTAATCCCCTTTTTCTGAAGGGCAATGATTGGACATCCAATCTTGGAAAACCCTTTTATGAATCTTCTCTAGTATCCTGCTAAGCCCATGAAGGACCTAATATCATATACCTCTTTCGAGGTAGTCCATTCCATAATGGATCTAATATTTTCAGGGTCTACTACCACCCTTTCCTTAGATATGACATGGCCTAAGTAGTGGACTCACTTTTTAAAGAAATCACACTTGCTAAAATTAGCGTAGAGCTGATGCTCCCTTAGTACTTGATGTATGAGTCTAAGATGTTCTTCATGCTCCTCCATGTTCTTGGAGTAGACTAGGATATCATCAATGAAAACCAATACAAATTTGTCTACAAATTTGTTGAGTACATTGTTCATCAAGCACATAAAAGTGGTGGGGGTATTGGTTAACCCAAATGGCACCACCACAAATTCGTAGTGACCATACCTTGTCCTAAAGGATATTTTATGGATGTATTCATCCTTAATTTGGACTTGATGGTAGACCGATCTTAGGTAAATATTTAAGAAGACGGATGCACCTCCCAATTCGTCGAACAGATCATCGAATCTTGGTAAGTGGTACTTGTTCTTTATGGTTTCCTTTTTGAGTTGTCTGTAATCTATGCATAGTAGGAGTGTGCCATCTTTCTTTTTCACAAACAAGATGGGTGCTCCCCACAGAGATACACTGGGTTGGATATAGCCTTTGTCCATCATCTCCTTTAGTTGTAGTTTGAGCTCTGGCGTGCTCATTCTGTATGGAGTTCTAGATGCCCGTACCGCTCCAAGTGTAAGTTCTATTGAAAAGTCAATATCCCTTCTCGGAGGTAGACCTGGTACTTCTTATGGGAATACGTCCTTGTATTCTCTTAATATGGGGTGGTCCTCTAGGTTTGGTTTGTCATATTCAACAAAATCCAACATCTGTATTGCATATAAGGAACACCCTTTTCTACAATACTTCTTCATTTGAAGGGCCAATATTTGTCTCACTAAGACGGGTTTCTGAATCCCTTGGAGGGTCATCTTTCTCCCATCTTCGCTTACAGATTCTATAGTTTTATGGTAATAGTCCATTTTATCTTTATGAGAATCCAACCAATCCATATCAATAAACAAGTCATAAGATCCCAAGGGAAGTATGTTAAGGGTCACTTGGGTGGGAAATCCACCCATGATTAATTGGCAGGCTGGTATAGCCTCTGCCACATTTCTTTTGGTCGCAATGGCTAGTTGTACCAACCATGGTTTAACATGTCTAGTTGGTTGCAGTATACACTTATCGGTAGTATGAGGGGCTACATAACTCAAATTATAACCTGGGTCAATTAAAATAGAAATTGGGTGGTTGGCAATCATACCTTCTAGCTCCACTACTGAAACTTGGTGGTCGGATTGATTAATGTTTAAGGCTACATAGATTCGTGGCATGCTCCTAGCCACATCATTGATGGTGGTAGCTTCTTAGATATTTTAGACCCCCTTACTGTTTTGTTGTCAGTGTGGGCAGTCCGTCAATCTATGATTTTATCCACAACCCCAGCATTTTAAAGGTTCCTTCTTTAGGTTATCAGTCTTTATTGGGACTGTCTGAAAAGGTTTATTTACACTTTGAGAGGGAAAAATTTTCTGATATACACTTCTAGCTAGAAGGCTCCCCCTAGAATATTTTCCATAGTTTTTAAATCTTAAGGAGTTAAACCTTTTCTTCTGGAATCCTGAACTATTCTTTTTCTTCCAGTCCTTGTGGGGTCTTCTCTTGCTCCCAAACTGTTCATAAAAATACCTCTCCTTTTGGATAGCCTCTTCTAAGGTCCTTGGTTCGTCAAACTCAATCATGTCCTGGTAGGTCTGAGGTAACCCACTAATGAACCACTGAAATTTTGCTTTTTCATCTTTTATGTAGGGTACATACCTTAGTAGTTCAAGGCATTTATTGACAAATTCCTCTATGGTGAGTTGTCCCAGCCGAAGTTCATAGAATTCCTTATTTTTCCCATCCATGTATTTTTCTAACAGACACTGCCTTCTAAAATATTTCTCAAACTATTTCCATGACAATTCCTTCTCGTAGACTCCTTTCACATTCCTCAGGTCTTCCCACCATATGTGTAACACCTTGTTTCCCCCAGTCTGTAAAAATAACTATATTGGCCAAGAACTATGGGAAACTCAAAGATGTAAATGTTTGATTTGATGGACCTTTGTATAAAAGGTTAATGGATGTAAATTATGCTATGAATATGTGTTGCATGATTGATGGGAGGGGGATGTGATAAAAGAGACCACGATGTCTAATGAAATGTGGTGGAAGGGACCTAGAATGGTTGCGTTAACTTCCACTGAATGAGTATCATATTGGTTTTTACTTGCTCAAAGACCAAAGCAACTCTCTGACCCTAGAATAAATTTACCACAAGAAGGTAGGTGGGGAGGATCCTCGAGAGTTAATGAGGGGATGGGAGAGAACCGCCCATCTATATAAGCTCTCAGACCTGACCATGAACAGGGAAATTCACACCACATGAAATATTGTAGAGAAAAGGAAAGAAATGAAGTGTGGTAAAGGGTAGAGAGCACGCACGACAGAGATGGCAGAGGAGAAACTCTGTAAACACAGGGAGTTCTGAACATAGGAGAAGGAGAGTAACCTTCATCCTTGACTTCCGTTGAGCTGGAAGTAAGAGATTTAATCTTAGAGCATCATGTTCTAGCTCGCGGATGGCTAGTGGTAAATACGTTTGGAGTCACTGATCCTATGGTTGGGTGGAAATGAGCACCCCTCTCAGTAGTCGCATCACGCCCTGTGAATTCGATAAGTGTTTTATGCCTTGTATTTTGAATTGAATATCATGGAATGCATGCTCCTGTGTATATTCTTATAAATGACTTTTGTAGGCTATGAATTTCTGATAAATGGATTGTAAATAATAAATGTGTCTATATACTTATATGCCATAATTGGTCTCTATATAAGATGAGTAAGTATGGAGCATAAGATAGTTCCACTGAGAATCATCCCACCTGCCTGATTCTCTTGGTATTCTGGCTAAATTCCTCGAGGGCACTTTCCCCCAGGGAATTCCATCACATTTCAGAGTTACAGTAAGTTCCTCGGCATGGCTACCGCTACGGTAAACCCATGAGATTGTCCTGCCCTGGTGTCATAGCCCATAACTTGGTTAGTTAGGAAGACACTGCATTCAAGTCAACATCCTAGGTACTTTGACAAGTACCTAAGCCCTTATCTGGAAACCCTGTGTAAGAAGGAGTTAGCTCTCGAATGCTTTAGAGTCATGGGAAATTGCATTTTGTCACCGAAGTTCAGAAGGGTTAGCAAGTCCAATTAGCTAAAGGGTGGGCCATCTCGTTTGCTAGACGAATGGACGAGATCCATTTCAGGAGTATCACAGGCCCCTGAGGACTCATGGATCTAGAGGAGAAGCGAAGATGTTAACACCTCGCCCCCCTTAGTCTTTTCAAGTAGTGATGGAACCAGGGCCATTGATCTAAGTTAGATCTGAACCATTGGTTCCTTTCACGGGATCAAGGATCACGATTTGGGAGAACAAGATTCTGCCTTGGGTCTCAAATCCCTGATGAGTTGGAAGCCGATTGAATCCTAACCGTCCACTGTGGAGGACACATGGCGAAGATCCGGAAGCAGTCAAGGTTTCATGACTTAGGCATAGAAGAGTGGTAAAGCACGAGGACTTGCAATCATCGAAATCGTGAGAGTCATTATGGACCGTGGGATCTGGGGTGACAAGTGTCAATGATATAACCCATCGGAGATTGGGCACTGGGAGAATGAGAGTGAAGACTCTCCTAGATTCGAAAAAGGAGGAGTCCCGAAAGGATCTAGGACCATATATTTGTAGAGGATGTGTGACGAATATCTAAAGCCATCGGGGCTCTGGACATCGGGCAAATACGAGTGAATATCCTGCCAAAATCCTGAAAGGTAGAATGTCGGGATTTAATCTGGTTCGTTGATCAAGTCGACAATCTGGACCATAGATCTAGATGGTACCAGGCTTTCAGGTTTCATGGATTTGAAAGGGAAAGGTGGAAGCACTGCAATGTGATTCCCTGAATCACAAAATTCGAAGCACTCAGAGGAGTATTCCTAGGCCACAGGGCAGGGTCACATGGAAAAGGCCTAAGGGAAGGAGTCAAGAATCTTAGCCCTGCTTCGGGTTTCGGGGATTGAAGGAACACGAGTTCCTTGCAACAGGAATCCCCAAAGATGAGTTTCGGTAGTGCCATTTTTGTTTTATCACGTGTTCACAGAGGTGGTTGCATGGAGGGGAGCCAAGGAGCTCATTAACCCCATTTCGGGTTTTGACATTTCAAGGGATGGGGAGCCTTGGAGAGCTTGCACATAGAAATATTCCCCTTGAATCCTTCAAGTACCGAAACCCAAAATGGGATTAACGGGTTCTAGCTCCTCCTTAGGCCTCCATCCATACGACCATTCGCCATGACCACATGCTAACACCAAAAGATGCTACCAAAAATCACATTTTGGGATTCCTGTTGCAAGGAACCTTGGTTCCCCAATCCCCAAAACCTGATAACAAAGGCTAAGGTTTCTTGGCTCCTCCCCTTACACCTCTACTCACATGACCCTTCGCTCAGAATCAGGGGTCAAATCCTAGACATGCGTCAGGATTCTCGTTTCTCAGAGAATCCAAGGACGACGCTCCACTGTTCTCCAAATTTCCAGTCCCCAAGGGTCCGACAACTTGGATCCTATAGTCTATATCCCCCTACTAACCAATGGTCATGATTTAATCTCGGTGTTCCTTTTTTCAGGACTCTGGCGAAGTCTTCACCTCCGAGACGTGTTGCATGACTTCTAAGAGAGAGACGTGCTAAGAAAGAGAGGCCATGATTTCTAATAAAAAGGTGGTGGAGGGAACCCAGAATGGTTGCGATAACCTCCACCAAACCAGTACCATACTCGAGTTAATGTTGCTCATATCATAAGAACCCTCTGCCCATAAATGAATTCTCGTCAGGCTAGTAGGTGGGAAGGGCCTCCTCAAGAGTTAATGAGGGATGGGGTAGACTGCCCATCATAGGGCTTCCAGACCTGACCACGTGCAGGGGGGAATTCAAGCCACACACAACCTTGCTGAGGAAGGAAAGAAGGGAAGCATGGTGGATAGAGAGGGAGTCGACAGAGAAGGGAGGGATGAGAGAAGAAAATATCAGGTCTAAGGAAGGATTGAAGGGGAAAAAAGTGAGTTCTGATCACAGAAAATGGAAACTAAGTCAAGATAAGGAGAGAAACCTTCGTACTCATTTATTCATGTATGGGGAGAAGGAGAGTAACCTTCGTCCATAAATTTCGTTGAGCTGTAAGTAAGAGGTTGAATGTCAATGCATCATGGCCTAAGCTTGGCGGTGGCCAGTGATAAATCCATTGGGAGTAGTTGAGCCTATGGTTGGGAGGAAACGAGCACCCCTCTCAGTAGTTGCATCACATCTTGTGGTTCTAATAAGTGTTTCATTCCTTGTATTTTGAATTGAAAATCATGTATGGATGCTCGTGTTTTATACGCTCATAAATGGTTTATGTATAGAAGTGATTGCCTTGTGTTTTGGATTATAAATAATGGATGCATGCCTTATATGTCCAAAATTGGTTTATGCATAGAATGAATATGTCCAGAATACGAGTCTGTTCCCTTGAGAACTGTCCCATCTACTTGATTTGCATTATGTTCTGGTTTAATTTCCATAAGGCATCTTTCCCAGGGAATTTCCTCACATTCTAGAGTCGAAGTGAGTTCCTTGAAATGGTTACCATTACAGTAAACTCACGAGTTTACTTCACCCCTATTCCAAAGTTCGTAGCTCAGCGAATTAGGAAGGCACTTCCTTTAGCTCAACAACCTATGGAATTTGAAAAGTACCCAATCCCTTATTCAGAAACCCGACTAAGATATGGGATAATTTCCCAAGAACCATTTGAAGGTTCATGTGATATGGGTCTTGAAACCCTGTGCAAGAAGGAGTTAGCTCTCAAAGGTTTCGGAGTCATGGGAAATTGAAGCTTCGAGAAATTGAATTTTTTCACCTAAGTTAAGAAAGGATAGCGAGACCAATTAGCAAAAGGGCATACCCTTTCTTTTGCTAGACGAACAGATGAGATCCTTTCGAGATTATCCCAGGTTTGTCAGGACCAATGGGTCTAGAGAAGGAGCACGGGAGTTAATGCATCGACCCCTTCAGTCTTTGCAAGTAGTGAAGGAAATTGGGACTGTAAATCCCAGGATCCATGGGAGCTACCTTGACCATCCATCGGAATGGGTACGTGGAGGGCGATAGGCATTTCGCTAACTCGCAGATCAGAGGAGTCAACAGACAAAGTTTTAAGGATTCGCGAAACATGAAATCTTGCCAAAATCTGGGTCATTTATCTGTGGAATAGCTTAGATTCGTTGATCTGTAGATATTAACCCTTGTGTAGGATGGAGAGTGGACTTGTCAAAGTCCTGAAAGCCCGAAGTAATTGAAACCATTCATCGGGAGGGACATGTGGAGGGCAATCTACATCCATCAGGAAATTTGTTACCAGGAGAATGAGAGTGAAGACTCCCTCAACTTCGCGAAAGGAGAGTTCATGATAGAATCAAGACTGCCCATATTCAAGGTAGGTGTCACTATATCTGACTTAGCCGGTGGAAGGACTCTACTCCTAGCCACTCAAATTACCAAAGGACAAAACTACGATTTGAATCAGAGTCATTCGATCATGGTTGGGTCAGGTCCATCGATATGATGCCCAACCCATTTCGTGGTTTCAAAATCAGGAGTGGGGAGGTGAAGACTCCGCCAGAGTCCCAAAAAAGGGAACATCGGAATTAAATCAGGACCATTGGTTGGTAGGGGGATCTGGATCGTAGGATCCAGGTTGTCGGACCCTTGGGGATTGGAAATTTGGAGAATAGTGGAGCGTCGTCTGTGGATTCATCGAAACAAGAGAATCCTGATGCATGTCTATGAGTTGAACCCTAGTTTTGAGTGAAGAGTCATGTGAGTAGAGGAGTAAGGGGAGGAGCCAAGAAACCTTAGCCTTGGTTTTCGGGTTTCGGGGATTGGGGAACCAAGGTTCCTTGCAACAAGAATCTGAAAACATGATTTTTGGTAGCACCTTTTGGTGTTAGCACGTGGTCATGGAGAATGGTCGTATGGATGGAGGCCTAAGGAGGAGCTAGAGCCCATCAAGCCCATTTTGGGTTTCAAGACTTGAAGGAATCAAGGGGAAGAAACTCAACGTCTGGATTCCCGATAATGCGAAATGCGATGAGTGCCTTTTAGTAAGGCTTGTGGTCCCACGCGATGATCGCATGGAGGTGAAGCTTATGCTTGGTGCTTGAATTATACAATGGGGGTTTTCAATAAAAGGTCATGTGGATTCATTTAGTGAAGGTTTCAGAAGGAAGAGCTAGCTTATGCTAGGCCCCTATAGGAACTCAAGGATTTTGACCCTTAAGTAAAGGAGAAAATTTTATTTATGTCGTCGTGGGTGTTTGACAATTTTCATGTTTGTCATGAACTATAAGGATATGTGTATCTAATTTTTCTTATTCATATTCTTCCCTTTGTTCCTATGTATCCATATCTTCATATTTCATTTGACTAAGAAGTTTCCCACATGCCCATAAATTGTTTTCAATTTCCTCAGCATCAATAAACATTTGCTCCAACGTTGAGTACTTTCTTTCTATGAGATAAAAATCCAAATCGGGATGATTTGCTAGTGCATAGTATACATTGGAAGCTGATTTAGAAGGACAAATTTCAACAGACAAATTATAATATAAGCTATGAAATCTTCTACTAAATTTCATAATAGTTTCATCATTCATTATTTTTCTAGCATAAAACTCAAATAAGTATTGATTATGATATTTTTTATTATCCCATTTATGAAAGAAAACATTATAAAATTCATTCCATGAATAAATTGACTCAGTGGGTAAGTCTTTAAACCATATTTTGAACTCTCCTACTAAAGTATCACTAGTACATATGACCAAATTTGCGACGGTTTTTCATTGATATTGCCATACTTATCCATCGCAATTTCCACGAAAGCCGATATTTTTTTTCATTGGAATAATTTCGTCGCTATATCCACGATCCAGGTGTGCATGGAAACATTGACAAAATTAGCTCTCCACGTGTCACCACCTTCAATATCGGTTAACCCTATGCATCATTGCAATTATGACGAAATTGTGTCGCAATAACAATGAAGAAGCGTGGCAATTACAACGAAACTTCGTCACAAATTGGGATAAAAATATATGTCAAGCCAATAACTTACGACACAAATGTTGAATGTACGACGCAAAACCATTGTAACTTGCGACAAAAATCTGTCACAATATCGACGAAAATTCGTCGCAATATCGACGAAAAGGTATCTCAAGACCAAACTTGTGATGTAGATGTTGTATGTGTGACGAAAATTCGTGGCAAAGTGCAACAAAATTTTGTCCTTATTGCAACGGTTGTGGAAAATAGAAATTTGTTTCCGACGAACTATCGTCGATATTGCGATGATTACTTTAAGTTTAAAAAACAAAAATTACATGAGATATGGTATTACCATTTTACATTGTAATATGGTAATGCCATATTACAATGTAATATGGTAATGCCATATTACATTGTAATATGATAATGCCATATTACATTGTAATATGGTATACAATTGTAATATTCTAATATATTGTAATATTGTAATATTCTATTGAAAGATGGATGTTAGAGAAAATGTGTAGATCTTTTAGATTGAACAAGATTATAGTAAAAATATATATATATATCCCCTACAAATAATCAAGGCACTAATCAACCAAATATTGGAAGCATGTTTTATCATGAAGTTGGATTAGAAGAAAGGATACCAATATGACAATATACACAAAGAATAATTTGGAATATTACTTTCAAAAAAACACATGGATTGCATGAGTAAGTCATTATGCAATTTATATTACACAATACTATCACAACACTTATAATATTGATGGATGATATCTTAAGACTATTTATCGAACTTGTTTATTGTAGCCTCCTTGGACTAATACATACTTTCATTTCCAAGAATGAGCAATGAACAATGCAAGAACATGTTTAGCTATATACCTACATCACATAGGTTGGCATGTTACCACAAGTGAGGTAGGATTAGCAACATGAT